>PVIY010034506.1:6646-27167 GCA_004026745.1 Myrmecophaga tridactyla
AAAAAAGTCCCCGTAGCTTTAAGTTCTCATTCATTCTCATGTTCAGTGAACATTTATTTGAGCACCTACTGTGTGCCAGAATTGTCGTAGACACTGGGGATTCAAGGGTTGAGAACAAAAAGTCAGTCTCTCCCATCATAAAATGCGCATTCCAGTTGAGGAGGTAGCTAGCAGGTAAGTAAAATGGTAAATATATAATTTAAGGTAGTAAGTGCTGTGAAGAAAACTAACCAGGTTAATGTGATAAGAGCAGAATGGTAGAAAGGAGCAAGGTTCAGGAGGAGAATCCTGTAGGGAGGTAATGGCCAGCAAAGACCCAAAAGAACATAATAATGTTGGGCAAATTTTATTTGGCAATATTCATTTCTCTCTGGTACTCTAGCTTCATCTCTTCCTCATAATAGATAAATTGGCACTAAAATTTTTAGAATTACGCTTTGCTGCACAAAAGATAGCTAGATGATAGAGCTATGTCAATAGATAAATGATACATGAATGGATGGATAGATGGGTAGACAATAGTCACAGTTCAGTTATGAAGGAAATATAAAAGTAGTGGATTACGTCTAGGGTTTGAATCTGATGTGTAAGTAAAGATTAAATTACACAGACAAGTATAAATAAATTATAAATTAAATGTACATTGTACTCCCAAAACGCTAACTCATTTGATGCTTTCTTTTAAGGTCTTAGTTTACTCGGGCTGTTATGACAAATACTACACAAAACGTTGGCTTAAACAACGAGAACTTATTGACTCACAGGTTTAGAGGCCAGAGGTCCTGATTCAGGGCATTGGAAGGGCCATGCTTTCACCCCGAAATCTGTCGGGTTCTCAGGATGATGGTCCCCTCACATGGCGAAGTCCTTTGTCTCCTCCGGCGCGGCTTTCGCTGACCTCCTCACTTCTCTTTCTAAGCCTCCGGTAGTGTGGACTGGGACCCGCTCTGGCTCTGCTGGCCACACCAAAATGGAATCTGAGCGGGTCCTGCTCCCAAACAAGTCCTCACCCTACCGGACGAACTCACTTCACAGGGCCATAGTCATGCCCGCGGGCACGTGGCCTAAGACATGCTTTTGCCAGGAGGACATCATTAGGGCCGCCACAGCACAGGAAACATCCCTGTTATTTTTTCTGTGCGACAGCTGGGAACCTTGTGTATTTGTAGGTGATTTTGGCCTATTATTGTTTTATTCTCGCAGGAGTGGTTCACCGTTATCGAGCATTACCACCGAACCAACGCCACCATTACCGAGCTGGTCATAGGAAATGAGTACTATTTCCGGGTCTTTGCTGAAAACATGTGCGGCCTCAGTGAGGATGCGACGATGACCAAAGAGAGCGCCGTCATCGCCAAGGATGGTGAGGGCGGTCTGGGGCCAGCCGGGGCCCCGTCTTCAGAGGCGAGGTGGAGGGGACCGAAGAAGCGATGGGGCGGTGGTGGGGGGGCCAGAGCTAGGTCAACACATAGTTTTTAACTAGCGGAAGTGTTCAGGTAAAATCATTGCTTTCCAGTAAAATCGTAATGATTACATTTTTAAAAACAGAAGCCTTAGTTCACCCAGCATTGGGGAAGCTGGCCTGGAAGTGGTTGAAATCACAGGGAAAGAGGGAGAGCACTTTTGAGCTCCTACTTCTGTTCTTGGGAGGTTCGGTGGAGCCACAGGTGAGGCCTCCTTTCCCAGTGAAAGAAGCTGAACCAATCCTTATTTCATTTCATCACAAACCAGTCTCCTTTTAAAGGTGCTTTCTTGTTTCTTTGACATTAGTGCACGTTTCTGATTAAAATACTCCAACGACACGGTTCCCTCTGGCCATGCTCCCGCCCGGGGGTGCCGCCTGCCGCGTATGCTCAGGTGTTCTAGGTTAGCCAGGCCCGGGGAAGTTTTAGTCACAAGTAAAATATGCCAAGATTAACATATCTTAGTCCAGGCTGTAAACCGTGAATGCTTGTTTTTAAGGTAAAATCTACAAGAATCCGGTGTATGACGACTTCGATTTCACGGAGGCACCCATGTTCACGCAGCCCCTGGTCAACACGTTCGCCATCGCGGGCTACAACGCCACCCTCAACTGCAGTGTCCGCGGGAACCCCAAGGTACAGCTGCCTGTGGCGCGTGGGGGCCCTGGCGCCCCCAGCCTCCCGCTGCTCTCTGTGTCTTCCTGGGACCGGGACTGGGGCGGCGCAGGGGTGCGGGCAGCTAATTGGGCGCGCTGCTCAGATGGAGGGGACAGCGCTTCAGGGCCTCCCTAAGGAATACCACCTAAGGGAAAAGCAAACCGCCTACTTTTGAAAGAACTGAGTTAAGGAAATGGAAGTAAAATTGTCTCACTTGAAAAATTATGTGATAATGTTGATTGACCAAAATTTCTGCAATAGACTGAAACAAAATAGCTATTAGACTGTAACGTAAGCCAGAATATAGAATGTGCCGTGATGAGAGCACACAGTGCTAGAAGGGGAAAGATCACATCTGATCAAGGAGATCTAAAAGGCTTTAAGATTTCAGGTTGTCATTTTAGAAGGACATCAGTAAGTGTTGCCCACAGAGGCACACACCCCTGGGTGGCACTGAGGAAAGTGCCCTGGCAACTAGAAAACTTGTGAACAGCAATACTTTTTCTGCCCACACTGTGAGCAGAGGCAGCTGAGGGAGGAGGCAGTGTGAGGATGGCAGGGAGACGATGAATTCGTGTTTGATTGGAAGTGAGGCTGATGAAAATGGGAGTGAAGAAGGGATGGGGGGGAGGGGTGGCGCTGTGAACAGAACTCCGAAGAAAGACCAGGTCTGTTCCTCTTAGTTGGAGGTCCTGGGCCTGGGCGTGTCACGTTCCACCCCCTGGGTGCTGAAACTCGAGAAAAGATTGTCATTGCCAGAAGCAGGTAGTGAGAAAAAAAGCCAGGAGCAGGAGCCAGCCTCACCAAGTCCACCCCCTCCACTTGGAAGGTGGGGGGAGGGAAAAGATGGTGTGAAGGAGACAGAGAAAGGGCAGTCTCTAGGCTCTGAGCCACAGAATACAGAGAGGTGGAGAGGGGAGGCGGAGAGGTGGCATTTACAGAAGGGAAGAGAAGCACATGAGGAAGGAGTGGAGGGTCAGTGGACGGACCCACGTCCTCGAGAGTCCAGGGAGAATGGGGTCGTCCTCCGCGGCGACTGGGTCTTTATTAATCTTGCTCCATCTGTTTGGGATTGAGCCGTTTCTACCAAATGATGAGTGTAAATGTGCCTTATTTGTAAGGAGAGATTAAGTAGTGAGAAGGCATAAGCAGCCTGTAAAGACCATTCATTAGACAAGAACACTCAAAAAGGAAGTAGAGGAAGCTGGCCATGACACCTTACAGAGTCTCTGAAAAATGCCCAGCATACAGCTAACAGGATGAGTTAACCTCGGGCCTGTGAGCAGAGATCTCCGCAACCGAATTGTTTGGGAAGATTGCCCTAGAGCTCTCCTCTGAGGAATTCAGGTTTACTTCTCCAAGACTGCTCACTTGCATTCTTGCCAAGTGCTAAGTAGAATTTAATTGGAAAGAAGTATTGCTCCAGCCGGTGTGGACTCTTCTTAGAAGTCCTTTCTCTGTGCAAGGCTTCGAAATTCCCTCACTGGCTTTGATGCTCAATTAATATGCTAAAAACAAGTATATTTTTAGCTAACTTCCTTCAATCTTAATTTCAGCCCAAAATAACCTGGATGAAAAACAAAGTTGCCATCGTGGACGACCCGAGATACAGGATGTTCAGCAACCAGGGGGTCTGCACGCTGGAGATCCGCAAGCCCAGCCCCTATGATGGAGGCACCTACTGCTGCAAGGCAGTCAACGAGCTCGGCACGGTGGAGATCGAATGCAAACTGGAGGTGAAAGGTATGATGGCCAAAGCCTCATTCATAGGCAAGAGTTAAAGAAAAGCACCTCGTTATCGCTTTTACTGCAAAATCCAGTCTGCCAAAGTGGTGGTGGGTAGAGGGGATGGGGGAGAAGAGATTTGTACATTCTGCATTCACTCTGAGTTATTCGTTGAACGCTACTTGATAGTTCAAGTAGACTTATTTTTATCCCTTGCAATTCATCCTTACAAAAGGAATATTAATTTTAATGGGATGCCAGGATGTTTGCAGCCTGATGAGAACACATAAAGTCCAGGGGGTCTTGCTTTGGTGAAGTAGTACATCTATAAATAAAAGCCTAGTGCTTCTAATCACCTAATAAGACTGCAGTTAAGGAATTCTTGCTAATTTTTAGTTTACTATTTTGTGAAACTTCCAATATATGGGAGGGGAGGTTGTACAGTCTTCTAATTTGATACTATGTATATAGAATACAGCATGTGCATCTTATAAGCAATCTCTGTTAAAATCTTACTAGGAAATTTCCATTTATAGGTATGCATTTAATTGATATTAGTTTTCAGAAGCGTTGCAACTAATTTATACCAAGAGAACACATAAGGATTTATGTGGTAGAACTGTTTCAGCATAACCTGCCAGTTTAATCAACTTTTTTCATATTAATTGACTATAATTTTTAATGAATTTTTTCTTGACAATTAAAACCTACTTTGGGCCACCACGAAAATTCCTGCAAGTGCCAGAATCAGCATTTTGAGATAATGAGGTTATTATTATGAGCTAATAGATGATGGAATCATGGTGTGTTTTCTCTTCTTATTATTGTATTATATTGCCATTCCATGATAACCTGTCTTTATTTTTCCTCCTTCTCTACATGAGAAAATTAGAATCTAGAAATCACAAAGATTACTAGACTTTACTCATACAAAACTCTAGTGTCAATATCTGTTTTAGAAAATCATAGTAAATGCTAAGGATATTTTTTTAAAAAAGAGTTTTTTAGTCCTAAATTTAGTATTTATATATATATAGTAGAGAAACTTCTTGGTTAAAAAAGAGAACTTCCTCTTATAACTTTTTCAAAACAGTTTTGATTTCTCTTATAGTTTCTCTCTCAGGTATACAGTATATTAGATTCTATATTGAGTGACAGGAAAAATTTTTTCTGACTTTTTCATCTCTATTTAAAGCATATAATGTTCTTAGAAAATTTCAAACCTCACTACTGAGATTTACAAATGTAAATGTTATTTTTTTCAGCTGCTTTATTAGCTTTCAATGTAGATTAAGATCACAATTGCAAATACATATGGTCTCTCAATTCCTAACCTCATTAGTTCCAAGGTATTATTGATGTTTCAACATGTCGAAAACAAAAACAAAACTATCACTTTTGCATGCTTTGAAAATAACTGAATGTTGCTAATGATATAAAATGGTACTTTCATAAATGGTTCATCATTTGGGCTTTAGTACAAGTTCAATGTTGTGAATATAGATGATGATATTCTTTATAATTTGTAATTGAACATGATAATAGGAGTAATGTGTTCTAATACATAAGTTAACAATAAGGTATCAACTGTGATTTATTGGTAAAAGCTTTTGGTCCTAAAAATAAAGCTGAGATTGTTTATCATCAGATTGTTATCTGATAATAGGTGACTTGAACCAAGTTAAGCTGTGAAAAAAAAAAAAAGGTAAGAATGTCAACTGAGAATAAATACTGGTACAAATATTCTAATTCTGCAGTGATATATCAAGGAGTAAATACCCCGGGACAGCCAGTCTTCCTGGAGGGGCGTCAACAGGTTTAAAAAGTTCATATCCCACTGGATATTTCTACTTTCTGTTCCATTCCTCTTACATGAAAACGCACTTTGCATGTAAAGCTTGACTTTCTGTTTTGCTTTTAATTATATTTTTTAGCAGCTCATGGCATACAGTGTTTATGCCATGAACAAGGAAGGCCAAATTATTCAAGGATATTAAGTAATATAGGAGCCAAGTGTTGCCAGAAAACAAACCACCTTACTGCAGGCCCCAGCGTGGAGGGCCAGAAATCTGCAGATTTCCTCATTTCATACATCTAAGGCTCTCAGAGCCTGGAGTCAGTGGCATTTCTGTAAGGTTTTCATTTTTTAAATATGGAGAGACATATTCTTTCTTTAAGGTAGTTTCCAGTGTAGATTCCTTAGATTCAGGTTAAAACTTGGGAAACTGAACATTTTTAAATTGTTATTTAAAAAAAAAAAAAGTGTTCTGGGCCCTTCTGTTGAATGCAGGACACAAATGAAAATAGATCCAATCTACAGAAATTTTCACATTTAAGATTTTCTGACTGCAAATTAAATAGCAGCATAACTTTAACCCATCTGTCTGTTGGATTTTTTGGACGTTTTCGTGGGACTGAAATTGGTTTATGTATTCATGAGCTAAGTAAAAGAAACTTCTAGGCCCCACTACAAAAGGCATAACACTATAAAGGAATCCTGCCATATCTGTATGATTCGCCCCCCCCATTTGGAAGAGCAGATTGAGGGTTTTGGGGGCTGGGTAAACAACCCAACGTAAAAAGACATCCGTCTGAGTTTATGTGCTTGCTCTGTCATTTCCCAGAGATGTCACCTTTCAAAAGAGGAGAGGCTTAGGGCGGTTTTTGTAGATGATATAAAGTCACACTTTTATAGCTCAAGTTTGCCTAAACGTTGTGTTCATTTAGATCAGCCATAATAATCAATTCAGAATATTATATGATAGAGCACAATAGTCTAGTACTTAGATCTACTTGATAATTTTGCCTTTTAGAATTTCAACATATATATATGTACACTAACGCTTTGTCTATTTGTCAATGTTTTTCTTTTGTTGAAAAACGCAATATATATATGTTGTAGGGTTTGTTTTTTAAGCTAACGGTTTGGAAGCTTTTTCTACAAATATTCACCGAACAATCATTTTGACTCTGCCAGCTACTCAGACGAAGTGGTGGAAATCAATTTCTTGTGGTTGTGCCTATTAATAAGTCTTTCACCTATTAATGATCCTTTTGAAGTGACTGGACCCCTGCCCTTCATTCCATGCGCTTCTCTGTTCCTACATCTTTCACATGACTAAGGATTAATGAAATCAGCTCATCATAATCATGACCATAATTTCATCCAACAAGCACTCAACTTTGGTATTAGCACTTTATTAATATTAATGCTTATGATTTCTCTCTCTCTCTTTCTCTCTCTTTCCCTTAGTTGTAGCACAATAAGGATTTTTGAATGTATATTGTCATCTAAGGTAAGCTTTCATATGGTTTTGGCATATGAAGCTTATGACTGTCATAAGCCATACAAAGCTTGTGGAGTATGGCATGATTTTCATTATGTAATCCAATGAAAATAGACTATTTAAAATCGCTAACTTTGTAGTTTTAATTTGTATTTCAGTATCTTGAAATTAACATCTAGTATTTATTCGCCACGACCATCTCCTGTTGACATGAAACGAGTTGTTAAATGCATGAATTAAAGCATTAATGTAGATGAAAATGAGTGGCACCCAAGCATCCTGAACTCTTTGCATCAAGGAATGGACATTACATAAATGGCATCATTTCTCCAATATGTGACTTGAATTTTATTTTTAAAAAGGAGAATGACTTTCTCAGATGTGCATCAAAGAAGTGTTAAGAATGTTCAAATAGCATGCTGTTTTTGTCTGTATGTGAATTTATTAGCAAGTAGTGAAGCACTTTTCTAAATTTTTATGGTTTCCTGGGTTCTCTCTTAAACGGTACTTTATTGCTTTAAACATAATTTAGAAACACAGATGGTAAGTATTTTCTCTCACCTTCAGAAGGTGTTGGACAGGTCTTACTATTTTTAACAAAATATTTCCAATTTTTTCATGTTTTTTGAAGGTTTTGTTTAGAAGGTGTGATGGCCAATATTAAAGAAGTAGTCCTTTTTTCTTTTCCTACGTGCTTAAATCAGACCTCTGTGCTTAATTAAAAAGTACATTAACAAACTGGAAGCAGACCTTCCCACTGGTCCGTCACACGTTATGCATTTATTCTGCCATTGACCTGGAATGCTTAAAATATCTATCAAGGAATCACATAACCTTTCAAAGAGTAAAAAACACTTTCCAACGATTCCAGAGTTTAAATCGGGCTTGAATACCAGTAGGAAGAAAAACTGCTAAGGGTTTGCTGGGAACTTTCTTTTCCTTCCAGATGCCAAATGCTTTAAGTTCTAAATGTACTAAAACCAGGAGAAGATTTCCAGTAGGGACTGAATGAATCCTCGTAGCTAACTGGAACATAAGTAGTCGCGTTTCCAGGCAGCTAGTCAAAGAGTATTATTTCAGTGTTTTTTCACATGGATGTTGTTGACTTTTCCTCTTCCTTTCTGTCCTCATAGGTGGGCTTTCCTTCTGCAGGCTCCTCTTACAAGGTGTGCCTCCTAACATAATTGATTCATATTTGCGAGACTTGCAATCAAGCGACCCTGAGCAACGCTGAGGGCGGGGCCTGCCACTGCTTTGAAATCCGGTTGCAATGAGAAAGCATTTTTGGTTTTGGTTTTGGTTTTCCACCAGGCACCCCAGTGTGGTCATTTTCTTTCCTCCTAACGTTGGAAAAAAAAATGTTTGCATGGATTGCTTAATTAAAAATTGCAAACGAAACCTCATTTGAAGTCAGCTCTTGGATCCTTATTGCTTGTACTTAGTCACTGTACTTTAAAAAAAACAACTATAGAATAAGCAAAAGCAGTAAATTTAGTCTAAAATGTTGGGTTGTAAATGTACTTTTTTCCAGAGTGAAGAACATAATACACTATGATAGAATACACTATGATTGAATCTTTTTTTTTATTAGAGAAATTTAGGTTTAAAAAAAAATCATGCATAAAATACAGAGTTCCCATATACCACCCTATTATGAACTGCTTGCATTAGTGATGCATTTGTTACAATTATGAAAGGACATTTTTATAATTTTCCTATTTTAACTATGGTTAACATGGTTAACATTAGCGTTCTCTGCTTTATACTGTCCTATTTTTTTTTCTTTCATTTAAAAATTCTATTAACAGATATACAACCAAAAAATTCCCCCTTTTAACCACGTTCAAATATGTAATACAGTTCACAATTTGTTGTGCTGCCATCACCACCTTCCACTGCCAAAACTTTTCCATCAACCCAAGTGGAAACTTGTACAGTTTAAGCCTTAGCTCCCCATTCCCTGTCCCACCCCAGCCCCTGGTACCCTGTTCTCTGGTTTCTGACTCTGTGCGTTTCCTTTTTCTAATTAGTTCACAGCGGTAAAGGTCATATAACATTTTCCTTCTGCGTCCGGCTTATTTCGCTCAACATGATGTCCTCCTAATTCATCCAGTTTGTCCCATGTATCAGAACTCCACTCCTTTTTATGGCTGAATAATATTCCATTGAGTGTTTATACCACATTTTATTTATCCATTCATCAGCTGATGGACACACGGGTTGCTTCCATCTTTTGGCAACTGTGAATAATGCCGCTGTGAATATCAGTGTGAAAGTATCTGTTTGAACCTCTGCTTTCAGTTCTTTTGGGTAATATCTAGAAGTGGGGATGCTGGGTCATGTGGTCGTTCTATACTTTACTTCCTAAGGAACTGCCAAACTGTCCTCCACGCCACGTAACCACACCATTGTATACTCCCACCAACAGTGAACAAGTGCTCCTGTTTCTTCACATCCTCTCAATGCTTGTTATTTTCCTTGTTTTTAATAGTAGCTCTTCTAGTGTGTGTGAAATGGTATCCTGTTGTGATTTACATTTCCTTAATAGCTAGTGATGGTGAGCATCTTTTCCTGGGCTATTAGGCCATTTGCATATTTTCTTTGGAGAAATGACCAGTCAAGTCTTTTGCTAATTTTTTGATTGAGCTGTTTGTCTTTTTGTTGTTGAGTTTTAGGATTTCCATATATATTCTGGATATTAAACCCTTATCAGATATGTAGTTTCCAAATCTTTTCTCCTATTGTGTGGGTTGTCTTTTTACTTTCGTGATAAATTCCTTTATGCACAGAAGTTTTTTTTATTTTGATGAGTTCCCATTTATCTATTTTTTTTATTTTGATGCTTGTGCTTGGGGTGTAAAGTCTAAGAAACCATTGCCTAACACAAAGTCCTGAAGAAGTTTCCCTGCTTTTTTTCTAGGATTTTATAGTCCTGGCTACATTCTGGGTTAATTTTTGTATATGATGTGAGGTGGGGGTCCCTGTCCATTCTTTTGCAGATGGACATCCAGTTTTCCCAGCACCATTTGTTGAAGAGACCATTCATTCCCCAAAGAATGGATGTGGCACACTTGTCAAAAATCAGTTACTCCTGAAGTTTGTACCCAGCTGGTGATAGGTCAGAGATTTTCTTGGCTGCCATGAGCTGATCAAAACAAACCAGGGCAGCGCGCTCCTTTTGCGTTCTCTGCAGATGTCTCTGCTTTGGCTGGGGGTCTCCTTCAGAACTTCGCTCTCCTGTCAGGAAGATCAGCCTGAGAAAAATGGGCAGTGCCGGGTCCTCTCTGCCTTACGTGTGCCTGGCCGGAGCCATGGAGCCTGCTTCTCCTGGGGTCGTGTTTGCTCCTGGCCTTAGGAACTGCCCCGTTTCCGGTTCCCAGGAGTTGACGTGAAGGCCCCTCTCCTCCCTTTGAAACAGGTTCGCCCACCTCCTGGGTGCTCTCTGTGTGACTTCAGGCAGGTGGTCCTTTGCCCCAGGCCGCTTGGACTTGTTTCTCACCCTGTCCCAGCTTTTACCGAGCATTTTCTCCGGCCTCGGGCTGATCTCTGGGAGGATGAGCTCCTGGCTCCGGCCCTCAGACTTCCTCCCAGTCGCTTGGCACTGACGTACATGCACCCCCATAGGCACATGGGGAGCTCCTTCTGGGAGGGGGCCAGCGACCCATAACGGGGCCCCGGGTGGCTCCAGCCTGCCTCGTGGAGGGGCGGGAGAGGGGCCAGCCAGGGGGCCAGGGCCTTATGGCTTTTGAAGCTGCGTTTTCTTGGTTCAGCGCTTGCCCAGTTAATGCAGCCCTTTAACGGAGTTTTTGAGGGAAGTTACTGTCCTCAAGCTCCTCTACCAGGCCACTGTCTGAGAGGGGGTGGCCCCAGTGATCTGAAAAGTGGTGGCCAGCAGTCCGATCACACCTCCGGGATGTGGAGGGCTTGGAATTCAGGTCTCGCCCGCGAAGCTGAGGCTGCGGGGCGGGGAATTGAGGCCAAAGCAGAGAGGACGGAACTCACCGGTGTTTTCCCTGATTTACCAGACTCTTCCTCCATGGATACGCAGTGTGCTGGCAGACTCCATAGTTTCAAAATAGTCGATTCAGGCCGTCCCTGCCGGGTCCACAGTTGTTTTGTGGAGGGACTGATTCCTGGTACTCCCTACCCTGCCATCTTCCCACAGCCCTCTCCATGGCGATAGACTCTTGAAAACCATCTTTCTCTTGATCTAGTGGATTTTTCTAAGCCTAGCATGGTGGTTTATTTCCCCAGGCCTGCTTAACTCCAGCAGATCCGTGCCTTTTTTCCCATTTGAATTACTGAAAGCCTTCTTCAAGTCTAACACCCAAGCAAGTTTTCTCAATAGAATGCAAAAAGCCTTGAATGAATGGTACAATAAACCCGAGGTGTTCACGATGAAATGACGCAGTGTGGGTTTGGGGTCGTCGCTCTCAGACACAGCACTGAGGACAGGAGGCTGGGCTGTAGGATACTACTGAACTGAGGCTTCTCCTCCACCTCTTCTCCCCTCGTGGTGAACTCCACAGCTCTGCCAGGGGAACTGGTCTGCTCCTGCAGCTATAGGGTGGGGTCAGATTTAGGGTTTGCTAATGGCAGCCATTCAACTGGAAAGGAACCTCTTTTTAAAAACTAGCTGCTGGGAAAACTTTGTCCTAACCAGTCATCTTTTCAGCTGCTTCTTCCACTCTTCCTGATGGTACAGAGAAAATTTCAGGTAAGAGAGTGGAGTAGAAGACGTACCACGCCATCATCATTTACTCCTCCACGCCCACACACTATTTTTCTTTGTGGCCTTTTGTTTTGTTTTTGTTTTCAATTATTTATTTATTTGTTAAACATACCAACATACAAACATAAACATTCTTACCATCTGATCATTCCATTCATGATATATAATCAATAACTCACAATATCATCACATAGTTGTGTATTCATCATCATGATCATTTCTTAGAACATTTGCATCAACTCAGAAAAAGAAATAAAAAGACAACAGAAGAAATTTCATACATACCATACCCCTTACCTCTCCCTTTCATTGATCACTAGCATGTCAATCTACTCTATTTTAACATTTGTTCCCCCTATTATTTATTTATTTTTAATCCATATGTTTTACTCATCTGTCGATAAGGTAGATAAAAGGAGCATCGGACACAAGGTTTTCACAATCACACAGTCACATTGTGAAAGCTATATCGTTATACAATCATCTTCAAGAAACATGGCTACTGGAACACAGCTCTACATTTTCAGGCATTTCCCTCCAGCTTCTCTGTTACGCCTTAGCTAACAAGATGATATCTATATAATGTGTAAGAATAACTTCCAGGATAACCTCTCGACTCTGGAGTCTCTCAGCCATTGACATTTATTTTGTCTCATTTCGCTCTTCCCCCTTTCAGTCGAGAAGATTTTCTCAACCCCTGATGCTGAATCCCAGCTCATTCTAGGATTTCTGTCCCACGTTGCCAGGAAGGTTTATGCCCCTGGGAGTCATGTCCCACGTAGAGGGGGAGGGCAGTGAGTTTGCTTGTCCTGTTGGCTGAGATAGAGAGAGGTGTGGCCTTTTGTTTGAAGCACTAGATACTTTGTTCCTTACAGGTTGGCCCATGGCATCCTGAAACAACACAAAACTCTTGAGACGAAGGCTTCTTTCCAGGTTGGACTGGACATTATGATGGGGCCATAGACCTGGGTTGACGTGGGGGTCAAAAAGGTGGACAACCCAAGGAGTTGTAGGAAATTTGGGAAGAGGTGGGGGGAAGACCACAGTTTTTGCCAAACTCTGTTGGCTTCTTCTTTTTCTATTCTGATTGGCTGGTCATCATGCTTTGCTCATTGTTGAGAATGTTGACTATTACCCCTGCTCCCATGTTCTCACGACTCAGAGATCATGTGTGCAATCCCTGTGCAAACACCTGTTTTAGCCGGGACATCTGTTTATACATTATTTATACAGAGGAAGGCTGACTTCCTATAAAGACGGGATGCCCACGGCTCTACGTGCAGACCAAATAAACGACGGGGTGGCCAGCCCAGTGGGTGTGGCCCTGCGGTCTGGCTGCTAAGCCGGGGCCACCGTGTCAGAGCTGAGCTCGCTACCCAACTCAAGGCAAATGTACGTTGGCCAGTTTTGCCAAGTCATGGTCAAGTTTGTACAGCCTAAATGTGAAACATCCTGACAACATTTCAGTTCCCTGGTCACGGCTTCAGTTCTCACATTCTGCTTTGTACTACATAATATTACTTTTTAACTTACACCCTCTCTTCATATTAGAAGTATTGACATACTGCAATGTTTCAATAAGGAGAAAGAAACCTGTTTTGAACCTGCAAGAGCAAAAAATGTCAGAAGCTACCATTTCTATTTTAATTTCCCCAGAATTTTCTTCTAATTTTGTTTAAATTTCACTCTTCTAAAGAAAAATTATGTACCAGAGGAACTTACCAAAAATTATTTTGGGGGTCACTAATATTTATTAAAACGCTTAAAGTATCACACTTATTTACTTACTTTAAAAGAAAGTTTAATGAAAGTTCCCATCTAAATTAATACTAAGGCAGGGAAAAACACCCTAGTTCCAAGAAACATTGAGACATCGTAGGTCATCCATCACTCACCTTTGAATTGAATTCTGAAACATTCTATTCAGCCCCCAAATGAATTATTGGAAGTCTGATGTATGCATGGGATTGTGATGGATTCGGCTAGGAACCCAATGATAAATAAGCCACTTAAGGCCTTCAAGGAATTTATAGCGTTTAAGACCAGGTCACAAAGGGAAGCAAAGCAGAATGCAGCTGTTATAAGAAGTCCGAGGACAGTGCCGTAAGGATCCAGAAGTTGGATGCTGCGGTCGATGTCTTTGTTACTCTGAGTGTATGCCCCACCCTGCTGGGAAACGGGACATGTCACTTTATTTTTAATGTGACTGTGAGCTCCCCGCTAGCCAGGGAGAAATCCTCTCTGTCCTGTCTGGGGGGCCTTACCTCAGCCCTTGGGTCACCTGGAATGTGGGGGCTTTCCTGGAATCCTGAAAATGGAGAAGAGGAAAGGTCTTTATTCTTCGGTGTCCACTGGTGACCGCAGAGGTGGCTGTGGACGAACGCGCTGCGGTGCCCTCGAGGACAGTGACTCTGAGACCTCCTTAACAAGCCTGGGTCTGGGGTCTTTCAGCCGCTTTTGAAGATGTCCTTCGTGGGAGCATTGGCCAGGTCTGCCAACCCACACAGCCCTGGACCTTTGCAAGAGCAGACCCTGTGCTTTCCAGAGCCTGACTCTGGCCTTTCTCCAGCCATATCTCCCTCCAAGGTGGGGAGTCTGTGGGCCCAAGGCCACCTGCCTGCTTGGGACCCTGACCACACCCTGCCCCTCTTATAGATTATGCCCAGACCCACTTTTAGGGCCTCTGTGGGCCTTTCCTGTGTGTTCAAAGTCCCAGGGACGATCCGTGTGTCCAGTATATGCACCCCAGGGCCCAGGGGTGGCCTAGGAGCATCTGTTTCCCAGGGTGTGGGGTGTGGACAGAGCCTGGGCATGGGCGCTGGGCATCCACACGTGTCCCCCTGAGACCCCTCGGCGTATGGGGCAGAAAGGAGCTGGGGTGGAAAGAGTAGGGAGACCAGAACTTGGCATTGGGCCATGACATTCTGACATGTATTTCTGAAGCATCTGATTATTCTAAACGCATCCTGGCCTTCTGGGTCTTTACTGAGGAATCCCTGTGAAGACTAGAGTATACAACAATTTTATCAACCATCGGTCAGCTTAGTTTATAACTTTAAAATATTTATGTGTACAGACTGCAATAGTTCGGGACAAGCCAGCCCTCACTGTGCTCCCTTTCCTGTCTGCTGTCCTCCCCTTCTCCCAGCATCCAGGATCACGCTAACCCCTCCACCATCTCTGCTCCCTCCTTCCTACTTGCCCAATGCCAGGCCTGCCCTGCCCTGTCCTTCCCCTCCCCTCGCATAAGCTCCCCTGAATGGAATACTAGAAATACTATTTTGGCCTCTCTTTCTAGGCAGAGGTAGAATGAGGAATACTAAGACCAGTCTTCTTCCCTACTGTCTCTGTAACATTTAACATTCATCAGTTCCACACTGAACGCAACGTTTGGCTTATTTCTTTATTTCTCTAATCAATTTCCATGTTCACAGCAACAGTTCCCATTTAGGCATCTGCAAAATCCTCTGTAAATTAAACTTGGATAATAGAGAATGCCCTAGAGAAACAGAACCTCAAATGGAGCGCCGTGTCTCCTGGTCCGAAGAGTTGCCATCACCCCCTTGAAGCCGCCTCATCTCTCTGTCCCCAGATGCACTGGCCTGAGCAGTCTCTGACCCAGCTAAGTATCCCCATCTGTCTGGAGTAGATTAGTAGGGACAAAATACCAGGGAGGCTGCAGAGGCAGTCGGACACTGTGCAGGGGGTATTCGGGATGTCACTTGGCACTTACTGGAGCTCATGGTCACTGAGAAGAAAACATTGCACTCGGTTGCATAATCAAGCCATAACTTCTTTTCTCCCAAACAATAACTTCACAAAGAAGTATTCTGTTTTCCATAGATAAGCATTTACTCAGCTGTCCACAGGCGAGAGTCCCTCCTTTTATGCTCTCCTGTAACCTTCATTCTTGTCTTGGAACCCAAGAAAATTAACAGACATTAAATATCATTTTTAAAAGCTTGCCTTAAAATTTTCTACTTAATTCAAAAAAGGAGGGCTGGTGGTGGACACTAGTACACATTCGGCAAGGAAAAGAACGATTACTCTAATTTTGTAAGGCATGCCCTTGGAGAATCGAGACAGTGGGTCACTGAAAGGAAGCCATATTTCAAAATAAACCAAAGCAGATTTGAAGTCATGTGGTCATTGGAAACTTCCAGGCACAAATGTCTCCCCTGCTGGCTATGAGATGGGGTCCCTTGGGGCTGGCTGTCCCAGCCCAGTTCCTGAGTGTCCACTTCTCATTTCTGCACTGGAGATCCCACAGAGCTGGGGAGAGGGAGATAATGGTGGAGGGAAACAAGAAAAAGCAGAGCCTCTCTTTGCAGGATTTTTGTTTTAGTGCACATCTTGATAGCTCATAGTCAGGACTCAATGAACATTAACTAGCAGTTGAAATAGGGGTTCATTGGCAAGATGAGTTGTTCCCTGGGTTTTTCCATGCTTGTCAAAGCATTCACAGTGGCAAGCATGGATTCTGGACCCAGAGTCTGCCTTAGTAACGCCACTCACTTCAGAAGTTACGTGAGAGCTCTGGACAGACCTGTGGAGGGTGTGCGTGTGATAAGAGGGCTTAAAGATGGCCAGGGAGCAGCATCAAGCTGTTGGGAAGGAAGGAGGACAGGCCATTAGTTAGACAGAAGGATGGCAGATCAAGGGCACCGAGACAGAAGCCAGAAATATCCTTACCAGGCAAGGAACTTAAGAAAAAGGAAAAAGCCACAAGAAAATCAGTAATACAGAGAAAAGAGCTCCTATATACATTTATTAAACATCTGCTTTACAGGCATTATCGTAATCGGTTAACCCTTTCTACCACAGAGGCACTTCTTTCTGTAAAAGGAAGGAGCCCCCAGGAGGGGGCAGGATGTGGGTGCACAAAGCCTCGCATGGTTTATTCTTTAGAATTTATCCACATGTTCCATTCTACTCCATGATCTATAAATCTATTTTCAGATAAAAACACATTTTTTCTTCCCAGATTTCCAAGTGGATATTTGTTCCTCCAAGCACATTATCAGGGACCAAAAGGTACCCTAGTTTAGGAAGCCCAGCATTTGTCTTAGAAAAGGGTTACCAACAGCCAGCACCTTTCAGACCAACACATAAAGCTCAAGCATGCTGCAGAAATTAGGTAATGGTGGGTGGGCAGGTACGTCTCTCCTCTGCCCTGGAAGTACCAACCTTAACAAAATGGAATCAAGCTGGTCTTTCTCATCCTTTAACTGCCCCGAGTCCTTTCTCTGTTCTTTCTACCAGTCCCTCTTCCAGCTGGCGCCCAGGGACTTGCTCAGGGGGCGCCTCCCCTCAAGCGCCCTAGGACACTGCCCTCTGCACCTTGGCCCCTCATCACTCAAAATGTGGTTGGAGAAACAGCAGCACCAGCCTCACCTGGGAGCCTCACGTGTCAGAGCCTCACCTGGAGTGTGTTAGAGCCTCACCTGGGAGTGTGTTAGAGCCTCACCTGGGAGCTTGTCAGAGCCTCACCTGGGAGCTTGTCAGAGCCTCACCTGGGAGTGTGTCAGAGCCTCACCTGGGAGCATGTTAGAGCCTCACCTGGGAGTGGGTTAGAGCCTCACCTGGGAGCATATCAGAGCCTCACCTGGGAGTGGGTTAGAGCCTCACCTGGGAGCATGTCAAAGCCTCACCTGGGGGCGTTAGAACCTCATCTGGGAGCCTTAGAGTGAAAATGCTCAGGTCCCGCCCCAAATGCACCAAATCGTAAACTGCAATATAACAGGCTCCCCCAGGTTTGTGCTCACATTCTCTCTAGTTCCCTTACCATTCTCTCTCAGCTGTCCCAAAGGAAAGAAACTCTGATAAACCTCTCCTCTAAGATATGATTATGACCCAACCGAAAGGCGAGAAACTTGTGATGGGCTCTCTCAGGCATCCCAGGTGGCTGAAGAGAGAATGTTTAAGGGACAGGATTTTTTCTAGAGCTCCTGAATCATTCCATGGGAAGTATTTCAAAGTAGTAGGATGTGTACTCAGAAAATAAAACAATTAAAATGATTAAAGGCTATGAAACAAGAAAGAGTGCTAAAGACAATGTCTCTGAACGAAATCAGTTTCCTTAACCCTAAATTGCTTTTTGCAAATTTTCAGACCAAGAGCACAATACCATCTTAGGAAATTTTGCTCTTTGATCTAGAAATTAGGCATTGCCAGAGAGGAGAGCAAGCTTTGGTTAACCTATTATTGAACACTACATGTTTATTCACATAATTTTGTTAGGTACCACAGCTCTATAAAACTTGGGCTTCAGAGTCTCAAAGTACAAAGTATAAATATGTAAATTAAATCTAAGCAAGTAAATGAGTAAAAGCACATATTTACATCACAGAACCATGCACATCTTTGTAAATGCCACAGCCTGCAGGTCTAAAGCTCAGAATTCTAAACGCTCCCTGAATGATAAAATTCTGCTACACAGTGTAGCCAAGAAATTTCTTGACTACAACCCATGCCTTTTTCCAAATGGTTGAAAATCAGCGCCGTTTTTAGGTGGTTATTGCACATGCCTAGCCTGGCAGTGTGAGACTGTGAAACATTCTTTGGGAACTTGGCCTAGATATTGGCAATGCTAAAATTTGAAATGTGAATGAAAAGTTACACAAAAAGTAAAGCCAGATGAATTCAATTCAGCTAAATAATGAAAATTTTATGGCTGTCTATTGCACTATGGAGACGTAGCATGTTACCACTGGGGGAGGATGAGTGAAAAGTAAAAGGGAACTCTGTGTTCTTTTTGCTACAATCTAATGAATCCAGAATTATTTCAAAATAGAAAGAAAAAAATATATATATGGGTGCCCCCCCGCTGTGAGGCCTTGAGCAAAGCCCTCAGTGCAGAGCTGTGGTCCTGGCATTGTATGAGCTGGGAGGGCAGGTGGAGAAAGACATAACTGACCAAAGGCAGACTGGAAGCCAAGGTTCTAAGAACCCTGCTGTGTGGAGACAAGCAACTTCAACCTGGGAGAATGCTGGAGGTCTTCTCAGAGGAGGTGGCACCTGAACTGAGCCTTGATTGATGGGCAAGTGTTTTGGGGGTAACTAAGGGGATGAGGACTTCCCGAAGCCTAGGGAACAAACGAGAATGTGCTGAGAAAGTGCTTGAACAGGTAATGCTGGAGAGCCGGAGCGTGGAAGAGGAGCAAGGGAAAACACATTTGGGAGGAAAGACTGGAAAAGCAGATTGAGGCTTGGAATACCGAGCTAGGGAGGTCGGACTTTATCAAAGGAATCTGAGTGGGAAATACTCACCAGTTTTTGCAAATTAGTAAAATAATTCTTTTTATTGTAAAAACCTACAAACATTCTCAACACACATACAGTCCCTACATGGTATACAATCAGTGGCTCACAATATCATCAAATAGTTGTGTATTCTTCACCATGGTCAGTTTTTCTGGACATTTGCATCACTCCAGCAAAGGAAATGAAAAATTTAAAAACTCACACATACCATACCCCTTACCCCTCCCTCTCACTGACCAGTAGTATTTCAATCTAGTCAATTTAAGTAAAATAATTCTTGAAGCAATATGTAGAACGGATTGCAATGGCACAGTCAGCCTGTGTATATAGAGATCGGACTCCTCAATATTGGCAAAAATGCCTATGCCCCATAGTTTATAAATATATTAGCGAGCATTGTGCAGTGATCAGGAATACAGGCTCTGGGGTCCAATACTGGCTTCCCCCCTATTAACTTGGGGACCAAACTGCATGTGCAGCTAGTGCTGCCCACCGCTCCCAGCTGGTTCTCCGCCTCACAGACCAAGGCCGTGGGGTGAGGAGCGACGCCTGCTCAGGACAGAACGTCCTCTGCTGCTGGGCGCACCGTGAGCCGGGCGCCCGCGGACTGCGCGGCGGGGTGACGCTCCCCGGTTCCCGCCTCGGGACCCCCGGAGGCGCCTGGAAGGACCCACTGTTGCCAGATCAGGGTCTGAAGGAGCCGCTCGCCCTTCGTGAGGCGGTGTTTCCAAGGACCGGGAGATTTCCGAGCCCTGGCGCCCGGACCCCCGGGAGAGCTCCCCGAGCGCACACTCAGGGCCCCGCGCCTCGGCGTGCCGGGGGGAGCTGTGCCCGCCGCCCAGCACGCCGGCCGCGCCCGCGCACAGATGGGCCAGCACGGGCGGCGGCTCCCCGCAGCCCCGCCCCGCCCCGCACGGCCCGGGCGCCCTTAGGAAGTGACTGTCCACGGGGCCCCGAGGGTGGCCTCCTGGGGGACCCGGTCAGCCGGGCTACGCAGCCGCTCCGCCCCGCCCCGGGTCTCGCCCTCCCCGGCGCTCCGCCCCCACCGTCAGGTCGCCAGTGTGCGGGGGCGGGTCCCCGGGGCGAGGGGCGGGTCCGCCTGACCGCGACCTCTGACCAGCCGGGCGCCACCCGCGAGCCCCACTCCGCGGGCGCAGGCCCCAGCCGCGCTCCTCCACCCCTCTCCCCGCCCCGCGCGAGCCCCCACCCTCCGCCCCTCTCCCCGCCCCGCGCACGGCCCCCACCCTCCGCCCCTCCCATCCCCACCCCGCGCACGGCCTCCCCACCCTCCCCCTTCCCGCCCCGCGCGCGGCCCCCACCTTCCGCCCCTCCCATCCCCGCCCCGCGCGCGGCCCCCCCCACCCTCCGCCCCTCCCCTCCCCGCTCCGCGCGAG
>PVIY010034507.1:0-27057 GCA_004026745.1 Myrmecophaga tridactyla
GATTAGATTTAGCATCACTAATTGCAGAAGACACTCCCCTTTGGCTGATTACAAATGGAATCAGCTGTGGATGCAGCTGACGTAATCATGACCTAATCCTATGAAATGTCCTCATTGCAACAGACAGACCAGCGCTTGCCCAATCAGATAAACAGGTACCACAACTTGGCCAAGTTGACACGTGTCCCTAACCATGACAACCTCCAAAGGTTGCTGGCTGATAGACTCTCTACTTCTCGTGGCTGTGTCATTCTCTGCTCTCTCAGAAATCTCTCACTTTCTCCAAAATGTTTCCTCTTTTATAGGATTCCAGTAAACTAATCAAGACCTACCCGAATGGGTGAAAGCATTTTAACAACGTAATCCAGTTTAACAACCACTCTTGATGGAGTCACATCTCCAGGGAGATGATATAATTACAGATTCAAACATACAATACTGAATAGGGATTCGAAGAAACGGCTGGATTTATAAAATGGGATTAGGATTAAAACATGGCCTTTCTAGGGTACATAATCCTTTCAAACCAGCTCAAGGCTGTAGCTAATTTAATAATAATAGTACCTTAGAACTGTCAATCCTTGATATAAAGTTAAAACTTAACCAGTCCAAGTTTAATTGGACACCATAAGTACATAGAACCTTGAGTAGAGCATGAGATTTTGTAGGTTTGTACAGGGTGATGCCCCGATAAATCCCACAGTGATTTGAACAGTGGATAAAAAAGTACTTGCAAAGTCCCCTTGGGAATGGTGAGAAAGAGGGAAAATTCAACTTCCCCATTTGAAGGCCTGATATTCTCACAAGCAGTGAGGACAATAAAATCAATAGGCCGAACCCTCAATCTTGGGGTTTGGTCATATGAAACTTATCCCCACAAAGAATAGACTAAGCCTACTTAAAACTAGGCCTAAGAGTTACCCCAGAGAACCTCTTTTGTTGCTCAGATGTGGCCTCTCAGCCAACACAGCAAGCAAACTCACTGCTTCCTCCTTTCTACGTGGGACATAACTCCCAGGGGTGTAAACCTCCCTGGCAACGTGGGACAGAAATCCTAGAATGAGGTGGCACTCAACATCAATGGATTGAGAAAACCTTCTTGACTGAAATGGGGAAGAGAGAAATGAGACAAAATGAAGTGTCAGTGGCTGAAAGATTTCAAATAGACTCAAGAGGTTAATCCTGGAGGTTATTCTTATGCATTATATAGATAATCCCTTTTTAGTTTAAGGTGTATTGGAGAAGCTAGAGGGAAGTGCCTCAAACTGTAGAGCTGTGTTCTACAGTAGTCATGTTTCTTTAAGATGATTGTATAATGATATAGCTTTCACAAAGTGACTGCGTGATTGTGAAAACCTTGTTCCGATGCTCCTTTTATCTATGGTATGGACAGATGAGTAGAAAACATGGATTAAAAATAAATAAATAATAGGGGGAACGAATGTTAAAATCATTTGGGTAGAAGGAAATACTAGTGGTCAGCTGGGGCTGGTATAGGGTATGGTTTGAATGAGTTTTTTCTTTTTTCTTTTTATTTCTTTTTCTGGAGTGATGGCCACCCAAGGCCATCTGAGAAATGATCATAGTGATGAATATACAACTATGTGATGCTATTGCGAGCCATTGATTGCACACAAAGTATGGAATGTTCGTATGCTAAGAATGTTCGTTTTGTATGTTGACTGGTTTTTTTTAATAAAAATTAAAAAACAAAAAAACGCAACCAGTCCAGCAGCACATCTAAGAAGCTTGTATAGTTTGAGTTAACAAAAAGCAGCCTCCACCAATACTCTGCTTGGAAGACCCCACAAAATGACCCTTTTCTTTTGCATTCAGCCATCCTGTCCAATACTTTTAAAAAGTAACTTCCCTGATTCTACTGCCAGACAAAGAATTTATTGTTTTCATTTCTTATTATTTGTACCTGATCATTCAACTCTTTGAATCAATAATACTTTCAAATATAGACAGACAGTAACTCCAGCGGTTGTGCTTTGGTTTGAGGGTCCCTACTGACCTCCTGTAACTCTTTACTGATTCAGCCTGTTGGGTCTATTGGTTGGTTCAGTTTAGAGTTTTTTTTAGCTTTCTATTCAATGATCTGGTAGATTGTAAGAGAAGAAAAATTCTCAGGGTAAAACTGTGGAGAAAGAGTTGGTCCAAAGTGGAAAGGAAAAGAAATGGATGTTCTTCCATGTGTCTGTTTGCCTTGTACCTTCTGTGCACTCAGCATAGTTTTAGCCATTTTCACAGGCAGTATCTCTTAATCCAGAGATCAACAGGTGTATCATTCCCATTTAGTCATTAACTAATGACTTTTGCTGAGGCTTAGCAAATTTAGGTAAAATACTCCATCCAGAGAAAGAATCCAGATGTAAATATCAGTATTGTGAGCCATTTCCTGTTCTCTATAGTTATCCAGAGAAATTCTGTTAGGATCTTGAGGCGACCTGGCCCTTTTAATTGTTGATAGCTGAATGGCAAAACTTCAGTTCAGTAGAATCCAAGTGCCTTGAAATGATTTTGAGTTGGCTATTTCATGTGGTTAAGGCAGCAGCACTGCTTCCAAGGGAATATTTTGATTGATTGTGTCAGCGTC
Organism: Myrmecophaga tridactyla; assembly: GCA_004026745.1. Taxonomy (NCBI): domain Eukaryota; kingdom Metazoa; phylum Chordata; class Mammalia; order Pilosa; family Myrmecophagidae; genus Myrmecophaga; species Myrmecophaga tridactyla. The sequence goes on from PVIY010034507.1 coordinate 2,600, forward strand.
CTTGGGTGGCCCTTCCACAAGCTCGAATGCTTTTGTAAGTTTGGTTTCCTCTAGCTAGCTTCCAAGCTTTTGAAGATGAGGCCACAACTGCTCTTTATTTTGTTCTTCTAATAACGATTAGTAAAAGATGTTGAACAGAATGATAATTCTGGTTGAGTACCTATAGATAGAGGATTTTTTATCTCCACTGAGAATAACTAGATATTATGGGCAAGAACACTAGCTAGCTAGTAACTAGCTGTTTGGGTTTTGTGATTATTAGCAAATACCACATCTATCTCGTATATTATTGGTCATTGCAGTACTTAGCTTGGGATGGAAAATATAGTTTATGTTATTTACCAGTTTTACCTGTGTGTTAAGAAGGATTCAGAGTCTACATCTAGGTTCAGAACAGCCATGACAGTTTAGTGATATCTTTCAAAGGTATAAATAGGAGAGGGATTATAGCAGCTGACCTATGGCTACTGTGCCCATGGGTGTTCCCAACACTTACCAGGTATAGCAGTGAAGACTAGCCCTTTGTGTTCTCTTCTTGCCTCTCCAGAATTTAATGGGAAAATGTTAATGCTTTGGAGGTGGCATGGCTGTCTTCAAATAATGACTTTTCTGTTTATTCAGGGTACACATTAAGAGCAGAGTACTACATGTCTCAAAATCTTAGTTATCTTTTCTATAACTTGTAAAACTACCTGTTTCACAAGGGTTGCTGTCAGGTATAGATGAGATAATGAATATAGCACCTAATAAAGAATAGCAGTCCAATGATTAACAGTACTTTTCTCTTACATAGAAGTCAAGTAGGTAGCTTTTTTAATGAAATTTTGCTGTCCTTGTCTTCTGCATACAGTATTTTCCTATGGATGAATAGATAATGTTAATATTGGCATTGTAGCATTTTAAAGTAGATATGTTATCCATTTCCATCACTTTTATGCACTAAATGTACATAGCGTGTATAAGCATATTCGCTGTTCATTTATTAATAAAGGAAGTGAAAACCTATCAACAGATTGAGGTTGGGCTTATTAAAGAACTTGCATTTTACTAAACATTCAGATGATATCTTTAACTGATGATCAGTCTTAAAATTTATGAATCATTTGTTAGTTACTAAATAATCCCTTCTATAATTCTAGACAGTTCTCATTCCACTCTTTTCTTGTCCTGTTTACCATGTGGCTTTTGAATTACTACTTTTTGATGGCAGTGGAGTACTTGTTAAAAGTGAGCATGCTTCCTAGCATTCCTTGATAGCATCACATAAACCTGAGGCACATGTCACAGAGTTTGCTTGATAGACTTATCATTTTTAGAATACAGTGACAGCTATATATCAGTAAACTCTGTGTGTGGCTCAGAAGAACCTAATTTGGAGGGAGACTATGTACCTTTTGCAATGGAAGCATTGAATTTAAGGTACCAGAAGAGCGAGGGTGAAGTTTATCAATCCTGAACGTCTACATAATTGATTTGCATTTGCTCATATGTATGGCAGTAGGCACTTAAATAAAGACAGTGGCCATATGACATCTTAAAAATCAAAATGAATTCTTCTGTAATGATTCTCGTTCTCATTTGCATTAGGAACTCTGACATAGCATCACTATAATATAGGTAATGATTACTTGGAAAAATCTATCAAGCTCTGGGTTTTCCTTTTTTCATGGGTATTGGGCTATGAAAACCTGAATTTTTCCATTCTAATCATAAGAACAGTTTCATGCCAATAGTAAGACAGATATTTTGTTCTTACTCTTAAGTCAAGTTTAAGCTTGCCGATTTTAGACTTTAGAAGATTTGCTAGTTTGGTAAATTTGGCTGTTGATCAGCTTGGTGGCAGCTGGAGGATCTTATTATAAATCATTCATGAAGATTATTAGTAAACTGTAAATTTATCTGGAAGTATAGCCTTTCTCCTCCAGTGATATTAGATGTTCATATTGAAGAGTGAGATTTATGATATACTTTTATTGGAGTTTCTTAATCTTCTTGAAGAGAAGGAACAGAATAAGTGAACAATTGGTTGAATTTTATAGAAAAGGCTCAGAAAGGACCAGGCAGGTATAGAGAGAAACCACTGTCATTAAACCCAGGGACAGCAGAAGTGGGCGTAAGTTTGTGTGGAAGCAAAAGCAAAGGGCATTGGTAACGAGAGCCAAGAGAATATTCCTTTTAGACACAAGAGTAGGAAGCTTTAAGAGGCTTTAAATTGGCAATGAACACTGGAAATAGTTCATTGTGTTAAAAATGATGGAAGGAATATAAAATATGGTTTTAAAGTGTTCTGGGTATAGTATTAAAAGTGTGAAGACCGTTGGAGACTTGTGACTGGGGTAGCAGAACTGTGAAATTCTTAGAGGATTGCTGCTATCTATATAATGGCAAAAACATTAGAAATAGTCTAAGCACAGAATGTTAGGGGAAAAACTCGTGTCACTCCAAGTATTATTACTCTGTTTATTTTGGGTCATTTGGGATAAAAAAATAACATAAAAAGTCACACTGGGAAAAATACTCTCAGTTGGTGCATGTATAAACCAGGGGGTTTATCTTCTGATCTTCAGTCAGAGGGCTGGACTGTTTAGTCCACTGAGGTTCATTCAACTCGTTGACATTTTTCAGCACCTCCTTAGGGCATTCCAGGCAGACTTCTAGATATGAATGGAAAGAGGTATACCCTTAAAGTGCATACACGGACAATTTCTGTACAATGTACATGTCTACTTGAGTAGATGCGGAGAAGCAGAAGTCCCTCACCGTAGAGAAGGATGTTGAGTGAGAGGCCCAAAATCTGAAGGGAGTGGGAGGAAGAAAGCTTTCAGAATCTAGGCAAAGTGATGACCTGTGTATTGGTGTGGAATTGAGCTCAAGTATGGTGTGTTCCGGGAATCACAGGTTATTCAGTTGTGTGGTCTAAAATGCACAAAGCAGCACCTGCTGGGAGATAAGACTAGCTGGGGGCGGGGGGGGGATTGCTGAGGAAGTAGTAAGAGTAAGAATGGCAGCATCTGGTATTTAATGGCAAACCTTTAGTTCTCACCACAAACCCCATCAGGTGGAAACTGAAATTTTTTTTTTTCTTTTAGTTGATGGAGAGCCATCAAAAAATTGTGTAGGGGAATGCACTGATTGATGTCAGAAAATATATTCTGGAGGTGGTGTGGTGAGACTATATTGGAGGGAGGTAAGAATGAAGGTAGGGAAGTAATTGAGGAGGCTGTCACCATAGTCTGAACAGGATACAATGGCCTGAATGTGGACAAGAGAGTGGGGAGAAAGAGAGAAATGTTAGAGACACTGAAGATGGACAATCAGTATAACGTGGTCACTGTTGATGTGTGGGTTTATGAGACTCAGAAAAATCTGGACTTTCATGTTTCTGGCTCCTAAGCAGCATTATTAAAATTTGGTAGACTATAAGAGCATAAAAGTTTAGTCCTGAAAAGGAAATTTATTTATCATTTTGTTCCACCATTTTACCAATTAGGAAAGTTCCGGAGAACTGAAAATATTGTTCAAGGTCATTTAGCTATGTGAAGCAGACCCAGTACTGGGACTTAGCTCTCTTGGCTCCTAGTACAGGTATCTTCTGACACACGAGATTTTAAGCTTGCTCTGTAAAAGTCTCTATAGTAAAGGTGTTTTTTTTAATATCCAGGAATTCTTTATTGTTGTTGTTACCATTATGATTCCTTAAAAATAATGAACTGGAAAATGGAAATTATGTGGTGTATTTTGCTTAAATACATCGCTTCTGTGAAGTGAAGTGATAGAATGTTAGAAGTCACCTGGAGAAAATGCTGTGCTCCAAATGATTTAGGCTTGTGAAAATATGTATTTGAAAGCTGCTGGGTTTCAGGTTCTTTTGGGATTGAGCTTGCTAGTTCAGAAAGGTGTATAGTGCTCCTTCTTTCCCCGTTAGGTTTGCAAAATATCAGTTCAGTTTTGGAAATACCTCTTCCAGAACACTGTAACTCTAAAAGTGGGTACACTTCTTACTGTCTATGAGTAATGTATGTGTTTTTTTGTTTTGTTATTGTATAGTTCCTGTAAATTATATTAATTTCATGTTGAAATCAGTTTGTTAAGTTTCTTAGTTTGTAAGAATTACAGAGAAATGATTTTAGTTTGTGAAAAAATCTCATTCTATATCAGCAAAAATCAATGTATACTGCATTTTAATTTTGAATTAGAACATCCTTATATAGTTAATTTCCTCAACTTCAGTGTCTGACTTGCTATAAAAGGAAAGAAGAAAGAGAAACAGGAGGAGTACAAGAGAAAAGTTTCCTTATGTACCCAAGTAATTTCCCTGATGATATTTGATTTATTTAGGAAAGTTGCCAGAAGGATTTGGAAATTTTTCTTGTCCTAATTAATGATCATAGTTTAAATTTTCTTCCATGTCTCTGATTCTTATCCTGTACATAATCTAGACCTCCAATTGTTTTATTTTGGTAACTGAGTATTAGTGTATACACTAGGATGTTTCAAAAGTCAACTTAGCCTAAATCTGTGCTACATCTCAAGAGAATTAATTAGAAACATAATCATGGGCCAATTCTGGGGATTAGAAGGAATTATCTTCAGGAAGTCAGTTTTAATACATATTGTCTTGATTTAATGGAATGTTGCAGATTCAGGAAGTATATAGAGAGCCCTGAGGAATGAATTGGCGTATTTTAATAACCTGAACTTGATATGTTAAATTATTTAAGTTAAATGGAAGGAGACATCTTGGCTCGTCTCATCAGTCAGTAATAAATCACATGGGTTTGAATAGCTTTAGCGTTTGACTCTGAAAGGTTCTGTGTGATTTAAGCAGTCTGCAGTAGAACTTCCCAAAAAATGACCTTCACATAACTGACCTTCCAAGTTAACCAACTCTCTCCACCCCGTTTTTCATTTTTAAAACGCTGATTGATGCCTATGGTGGTATGCTGAATCCTCTTTGGTTCTTGTACTTCCCAGATCTGAGTTATAGTCCTACCAAGATAAGTTCTTTTGCTCCTGAACCTGCTTATGGCAGTTGTTATTTATTTGCTTTCTGAAATTATATCATTTAATTGAATATTATGTAAACAGATTAAAAGATGAGTGCAAAAACGTTATTTTTATGAAAATTAAGCTGAATATTTTTAAAAGACTCAATAAAAGCTAATCACTAAAATAACATTGACAATTTAGGATTAACCAAGACAAGATTAAGATATTGGAAAACAAATTATAATAATGTAGAATTTGGTATTCAGATGGCTTCACAATTAAAAAAAAACACTTTTGTAAAAATGTAACCCAGAAGTTAGGATTTAAGGGATGATTATCTTATTGAATCATTATATAGATATTCCTTTTTAGTTTCTGTCAGAGCAGACATAGGGAAATATCTGAACTCTCTGAATTATAATCCAGCTGCCTTGATCTTTGATAATGATTGTATAGCCTTTATCTTGGACCCTTGTGATTGTAAAAACCTTGTGTCTAACCTTCACTTGTACCCATTTATCCAGTTTTTCAACTTCAGAGTCTTGTGATCACTAAAGACAGCCCCAAATGTTTATTAATGAAGGGCCTTGGGTCAGCCCAGAACTAATCCACCCCAAGTCCAAAGTGTTATCATAATAACCAAAACTGGATCTAACCAAAATGAGTCCACCTGACATTCACAGCAGATTAGACTTTAACCTATAAAGTCACCTATACCTCATTATAATACCAAAGTCATATCCATCATCATATTAAGGCTGTCATTTTCTTACATATGTTCTGTGACTAAGCATGTAATTAATCTGTGAATGCTCAATAATTAGATAGATCACCTCTGATTATATCATCTGGGACCAGTTGTGCTCATTATCCTAAAACCTGCCCATCTTTTTTTTCCTGCCCATCTTTTGATACTATAAAACTATCAGAATTACTACAGTTTGGGGAGACATTTTTGGGCCTATAGACCATCTGCTCTCCTACTATGCACCAGGTGTCACCGGACAAAGGCCGAGGATTCTCCTGCCCAGCTCTCTCAATGCCCAATTCCAGAGATACCTGGGTTTTAAAGAGAGAAAGAGTTTATTGCTAGGAATGTAGTAGGAGAGCAGATGGCCTTGCGGCCCCAAATCTGTCTGCTGAATTTAGGGGATTCAAGGTTTTTATGGATTTTAGCAAGTGAAGATGAGGTCATTACAATTTCAAATAGGAAGTTCTAAGTGGAAAGGAAGACAGTGTTATCATTATTATTTCAATAGGAGAACTTCATCAGAAAGGAGGGAGACCGAACTATAATTTCAGTACTAAAAATATAAGCCAAGAGCAAGGGAGACAAGTTATCTTTCAGTAGCAGATTTACAAATGTCAGGGGCTGAAACTCTTTAGTGGTTGACTTCAAATTCTTCTTTAGTCTTAGAGCCTTTACCCTACAAGAAAATGACCAGATAAAGGGAGTAGCAGCTCTTACAAGCACACAAGCACAAAGTAAGGGCTTTTACACTCATTTCAGATATCAGGGCAGCTAAATTGTGTTTAAGGATCTTAGGTATTCCCTTTTATCTACTCTAGTATACCAGAAAGCAAAAAGTAATATCTATATAATGATTCAGTGATCAAATCATCTCTTAAATCCTGATTTCTCAATTATACTAGCAATAAACTTTTTCCCTGAAAACCTGCTGTCTCAGGAATTGGTCATTTGCATGCATAGGACAAAAGAATCCACTGTCTTTGCCTGGTAACAAAAAGCTCATTCGTTCATTTATTTATTCCAGCAGCATTTATTGCTACCTATTATGTGACATTTAAGAATGGACAGCTGAAAAAAACTGTTCTTTTACCTTTCAGTTTGATTCCTTCAAAAGACCTGTAAATCTAAACGGCAAAGAGGAGGAAGAACAATTATTTTCTGATTAACTGAGGTAGAAACAGATCTCTAAATCACAAAACAATTCTCAGTTTGTCTGTTTGATTCTGAGAGAATCAACCTCTATCTATGTTTATATTTTACCACCTACATGTAAAGCTTTGAAGCCCAGGAGTTTTGGGAATCATTTACCCGCCCATCTAGAGAACCTCTAAACCTGCTTTTCCATGGGTATTTTTTTGTTTGTTTGTTACATGAAGTCCAGAATCAACCAGGGCTCTTTAGCATGTTAGGAAGGCATTGGGAGCTTGTTTCCATGCCTCCAATCTTTCCAGGTCAGGGAGGAAGAAAGACCTGAGGTTAAGGGTTCTTTCTCAGCATCTGTCCTTCCAGCAGCTGCGCGGAGTATTCCACATCCTTTGGAATGGATACTTTCCTCCTCAGTTAGAAGTGATTTTAACAGTTTCCACAGCATCCCAGCAATATCAGTGGCAGCTGATATCAGTGACAGCTTACTGCTCAGGAAAAGAGGACCAGAAGGGATCCCTACCCTCTCAAAGAAATAAAAGATCAGGATAAAGGACGATGCCTAGGCTGTGGCGGCACAGTTTGTGGAGCCGTGGGAGAGTAATGATCCATGGAGGGTGGGAATATAAAGGGAGGAAAGAAGGGCTCTGTGGATGTTTGTTTATTGTAGTAGTTCACAAACACTGTCTACCTGGAATTTATGCCTTTTGGCATCTGACTGAATTTTATAGACCCCATTTCATTTTATTTCCCCTCAGTTCTTCTTTCATGCCCACAGGGAATGCTTCTCTGCTGTTGTATTAGTTCTAGGCCTCTATTTTCTTTTTTATCTTACATTCTTTCCCTATTCTCCCATTCCTAATTCTACCCTATAGTTTATGTCTCTTTTCCACCATATTATGCCCCCTTCATTGATGACTTACATTTAAAGTAGCTGTTTATAGAGAAAAGAAAAACAACAGAGAACTATTATTAAAATATTTAGATAGCAATTTTAAGCAAAATTCATTATAATCCATTAATATGCATTGGGAAAAACCCAGATGGATTGAGTTAAATATATGAGGAAGAAGAAGATAACGTAAAAAATTAGTAAAAAATAGGTTATGTATCAGATATTTGGAGATGAAATAGCTTGTGGAAGATTGAGATGATTATAGAGAAAACAACTTAAAACTTAATTATACAAAAACAACGAAGAAAATAAATTTGCATATCTAAACTTAAGCAGAAAATATATTACAAAGATGTTCACATCAAAATCTGTTATCATAAAAACCACCATGCATGTAATTAAAAAAATTAAAACTCTGAGATAGGTAAAATTACATGTAAATAAATAACAAATAAAAAGATGAATAAAAGTATTTTAAAGAAGAGGAAATAAAAACAGTAAACGAATATGTGGAGAAACGTTCAAAACCTTTGGTAAATAAAGACTTGCAAAATAAGCATTCTGGCAATATAATCAGATTGCTGTTAAAATGTTCTAGCTCATTTATTTGGAAACTTTTAAATTAGTAGACATATTTTGAGATAGAAAAATCAATTTTGGCAAGTTAAAGGTGAAACCAATGTGATATTTTAGTATACTGCTGTTGGCATGATTGATTCATGAACTCTGTTTGGAAGGCCCATCCATCATTACACTCAGCAAGACAGCAGCCCACACGATTGTGGGAACCTGGTGGTGAAGGGAACAGCATGCAGCGTGCTGCATGCCGGCCAGCAGTGACGCTATGTGTGTGCCCTTCCTCGGGTTGGCCTTCTCGCTAATACACTCATACAGCTTCCCTTTTACATATCCTCACTGAACCCTCCCGCAGCACTCATTGAATGAAGTTGGTGTTGATGGGATTAAGACCCATCCTGAATCAGTCTGACCACCCATTAACTGCCCCAAGGAAGACTCCACCAAAAGGTCTTTTTTATAAAAGTTCACACCCAGAAAAATGGATTAAGTTGAATAACATGTTTTTCTGGGGTACATAGCTCCCAATCAACACCCGAAATCAGCATATAATTTGCAAATTATATGCCAATTATTATATCAATGAAATATTATTAGCTGGTAAACATTAACTTTGGGCTCTGTATCAGTACATAACACAACAGCAGGAAGGCTGTGTATTAGCAAAATGAACCCCAAGGTGCACTGCAGTGATTACAGCTGTAACCTGAATATCCATCCAGGCTTTATTCTCTACCCATTTTTCTGTATACAGAAAATACAATAGTAACAATAAACCCAAATTATGCTGGTCCAAATCAGTTGCCTACTTGCACTGAACCTGCATTCTCTCTGCACCTTGTTTTGCAGATGGGGCTACTGTGATCCTCAAAGTGAAATGATTTGTCCCAGTTCTCAAAGGAGGTCACCAAAGGAGACCCCAGTTGCAGGGTGTCTGGAATTCTTGATTTTACTGTATTCCGCAGCCTGCAAATGCTGCTTTGTTTTTCCTTAAGGGTGAAAGAGCCTGAGCTTTAGGGATTACTAAGAGATAACAATGCCAGCCTCTATGGATGAAGGGTGTGAAGTGGAATTTTGTGATCTGCTAGATATATAGAGCTCCTATGGTTACGTAAAGTGTAAAACTAGATCAAATTGCATAGGCCACAGCTGTGGCGAGGTTGTTGCTAAATGGACAGAAGGCCATAAGCAAAGTTGAGGTGATGAATGGGCCACTCCCAAATTGGGAGCTCTGGCGGCGGGGGAAGGTGTGTGTACGTGTATGGGGAAGGTCTCATCTCTCCTGGATTAGAAGCAGAGCGCAGTATTGAATGCCCCGAGCATTAAAGAATCAGTGGTACTTGTGGAATTTTTCTTTGTATTAAGGTTGCAATATTTTGCGAATGTTGAAATTGGCAGTTCTTTCACTTTAGGTCACTTTCACCTGTTTGGTAGGGTAAAGATGGCATGAAAGTGGTCTTATTAATTTTCAAAGCAGATGTAACAATTAGATGGCCTCTGGCAGGGAAAATGTGGTGGGTGCTTTTTTAACTCTCTTATTTAAGTTTTCCCCTCTGCCCCGGAGATTTCCTTTGAAACTTACTAGTCTCTTCTTTCACATGTCAAAAATGATGCTTTCCCCTTCAGAATGATCATCTATTTAGGTTGATCATTCATTCAGAAATGGAAAAGGATGTCCAGGATGTCAAAGGCAACTTGACAGTGCACATTTAATGTTTTTTACCATAGAGGATCCTACAGCTTACTTATCCTTGTTATTTCTTTTCGCCTCATACTGTCTCCCATGATTTATATCTGCCCTGGTCCTAATTCTTAGCTTGTTATTTATCTTTTTTTCTGCTTTACTATATCTATTTTTGTAACCTGCCTTACATCCCTTGTGGAAAGAGACAGATATCTGGCCCTTGTCTGGCCCTTCTTTTTCTCAAATCAAACTTTTCTTCCCTTCTCCATGCCATCTACACTCTATCCATATCAGCCTCTTTAGTTTCTGACCTTTCCAAGCCTTATTTCACTTTAAAGATCTTAGCTTACGTTATTTCTTCTGACAACACTCTTCAGCCTATTTTTCACATCACTGGATTCTTCTCCTTTTAGAGTTAGCTTAACTTTTACTGCCCTGAACGGGTTGTTCCAGACTGCCCTATCTCAGATACTTTCTTAATTGAGTCTGGAAGTCAGTATAAGTTAAGTTAGTCAGATAATCAAGGGTTGACTGTAGGCAATTTTAGAGCACAACAGTTATAAATCTCTGCATTCCATTAAAAAAACCTAAATTTTAGTCAAATATCTACCAGGCTTCATAGGTCTTTGCTCGTGTGTTTGTGTATATATAGGTTTGGGCTTTCTCAGTACCTCTGTGCTAGCTTTAGAAGAGGATGATTTCCATTTTGGCTCGCAGCCCCAGTTTTTGGTCATTGCATACTCCAGTAAAAGGCAAGCATACAGATTTTTAGAGTGGCATAAGTAAGCAATGATTTGCTGTAGCATTTATTTATTACAATAAAAAGAAATTTGAACTACTACAATGCTAACCTACTTTCTGGCTGAATGGAACTTAAAGGGCACCCTTAAAAAGAGGGCAATTTTGGTATGCTTAGGGGGAAAATAAAGAGATTAGTTTCATTCTCTAACAATATTACTGCCCCCCCCCACAGTCTGAGGGATATCAGCAAAAATCCTAAACGTCTTTTAATTAGGGACTAGTCTGAAAGTTTAAGTAACGATTCAAATCAAAGTCGTGTGTGTCTCTTCTGTGAAATGACAGATAACAGATTTTCCTTCACATGGAGGTTTGTTTTCTCTGTTCTGCTTTAGTCATGATAACTTGAAACAGTCTGCTGGCACAGAAAGTGAGGAGGTGGGTGGAGTGGCTAGGATGTTGTAGGAGAGTCAAGTACATTCTTAGAGCTCCTTCTGAGGACAAGCAGCTGAACTATTTTTATAGTCAGCTAAGATAACATGAAAGAAAGATACAATAACATGTATGCCTTTTTAAGGTATAAATTTTTGGAAAATTCTCTTTGCTCATATTTATATGCAGATCATTAATATCTATTCCTTTAAACTAAGTTCCGGCTTGAGGCATAGAATGTGAATATTATTCTTAGTCAAATTTCTGGAGTACTGCACGCTATTTTACAATCCACAGTGAATAGGGGTGGAATGCAATGGAAATGCTTGATATATTTAAAACCTCCAACTTGTTCTTTTAGCATGGATCCTTGTGCTTTATTTAGACCTTTTATAGTAGCGCCATGAGATACTTTGAGTGGTTGTCATGAAATTACACTTTTTTTGGAATAACAGACTGATAGTCCCCATACCTCTTGTTATTTTCAGTAGCTCCCGGGTGACCATATGATGCAATATAGTGAAATACGGTGATGGCCAGCAAAATGTCAAGCTGACAAGGTTATAGAATTTCCCAGCCAGCACTCTGTGTTACACCTTCCAGTTATATGTTCTAAAATAAATGTGCCATAGCCAAACTTATAACTAATATACCACAAGCTTCTCAAGTCAGGCTGAAAGCTAAGTTATTCTTTTTCTTTATGTTCTGATAAGGTTTTATAGAACACTTGCAGCACGGAAAACAGAAAGAAGCTATTCATAGTTAAATGCATAAGTTTGTAGATGAATTTTAAATTTGTTTTCTTTGTATAAAAGACTATTTAGCTTTTATAAAGATCATCTGCTACAAAGGTACAATGTGTACTTTTTCAGATAAAGCAAAGGACTTTATATTTTAGTTAAGATTTTGGAAAGTGCTGGGACAGGAGAGTAGATATTTTATTTCTCATTTATATGGCCTTTTATTGGATGAAATTATTTGCTTTATGCTCAGAGAGGCATAGAGTTTTGGAGTTCCATTTAGGGATTATTGCTGAACCCACTCATAACAGTGCAGCCCTTGAAACAATTGTACTCGAAACTGTCTCAGTGGGTTTCATGGTAGATTTAAACACGATTAAGTTTGCGTTAGATTTCCAAGTCTGCTCTTGGTACTGGAAATAGCTAGTAAGAGTCAGTTAATGTTTCTTTGTTAAAAAAAAAAAAGATGTACATATGAAGTTTTTGAAAGATCCCTGGGCTGTCATAAACTTAGCTTTTTTTTGGTATAGATTATAGGTTGTCTTCACTTTGCATGGTAGTCTGGGACCATAAAAATTACCATGTAAGCTGAAACCGTGCAAAGTGATCTTAATAATAAATACAAAAATCATTAATTCTGTGACCTTTACAAATTTTTTTCAAAACATTAAAAACTCTGTTACTATAGGTTATAAATATACAAGGGAATGAAAAAATAGAAAAACTAATATTTAGTTAGTACCCTTAACTTAAAACATTAGAAACATTGAAAAACGTTAAGAAACTTATCTTAAAGTTTGAACAGTGCTTGCCTTGTCATTACATAGCTTGCAGTATGGCGCGACATCTTTTCTATGCCTTGGTGTGTTCTCATACTCCTTTCTAAGTTTGAATGAGCTTTTATCATCTTATCCTTTGTGGTTTCTGTGTCATAGAATACACCTGAGAGGTCCTTTAGGGTCACTTCCTGTGGAAGTGTCATCCTTTTCATCATAATCACTTCCAATTTCACTTGCACTTATCACTTTTCATGGTTTTGGCTGCATTTTCTTTTTTGTTGGCCAGTAGCTCTTTCAATTATCCTTTTTTTTTTGGTGCATGGTCAGGGAGTTGAACCCAGGTCTCCCATATGGAAAGTGGCCATTCTGCCACTGAACTGCCCATGTACCTCAATTATCCATTTTTATCAAACATCAATCATATGGGCTTATTGTGAGAGACCAGGATATAGCACAACTACCTGCTTGCTGTTTGTGCATGAGCTCACAGGTTTGCAGTGACGAGTCACAGACAGACTTTGAAAGAAGTGATGGAACTGGTCACTGATCACGATGCACATCTGTTATCCATGTAGTGCTTTGTGGGCCCTAGAGCAAGCAGTGAGGTTTGGACCTTATGACTTTTCTCACAGTTAATGCACTGTGGTAACTGAAGTTTGAAAACATGTTGTTGGGGGACTAGTGTTATTCAGCTGTACAGTAGTACCTGAAATCCATGCATGTTGGAACCACGAATGGTGAGGAGAGTCTATATTCTGGTTATAAATTATTAGTAGGACATTTTAATCTTAGCTTGGTTTCTCTTTTTCCTGTTCTTGCTCATTATACATCGAGGCCGTTCAGTGTAGCCAAATTGTGACTTCAAAATTCAATTCAGAATTGAACTGGGAGTTATGAAGTCTCTGACTCAACCTCTGAATCATATGTGACTCATTGCTTTTTTTGCTCAGGGCCTTAGGGAGTGGATTAGGAGCTGATGAAAGCATTTTTCAGGCCCCCTTCAGCAAGGGCAGTTTTGAGTTGATCATCAGCATAGTAGGCCCTGGGTGCCAATTTGGATTATCACCTTGGTGACTTCTTTCTGGTTCTCCCCTTCCTCCTACCCCTGCCTTTTGGTCCTCTTACCTGCTATATCCCATCTTGTACATCACCACGACTGCATTGACTTACCCGCCTTATTGAGTCTCCATTCCATCTAATCCTGTGTGCCACCACTGGAGTGACCTTCCTGGAACTCTCTTTTAACCTTGCTTAGACTTCTGCTTGAAGCCTCTACAATAATCTACTACCTACAGAATAAAATCCAAACCCTTTATATGGCATTTAAGAACTTCCGTTGTCAGACTCAAGCCCCCTTCTAGTCTATCACCTGATTCTTTTCAAGAGCCCTGAGTTTCAGTGAAACAGACTAACTGAGTCAGACTTACTCATCATCTCCCAAATATTCCCACTTCTCTTCCTATATACATGCTGTCCCACTTTCCTAGAATGCACTCCTCTGTGTTTTCTGAATCTGACCCAGTTTCAAAGACTTTTCCCAAATGATGTCTCCTGTGAAGTGTTGTTTAGACTTCCCAGAAATGACTTCCCTCCTCTCTGAATTTCTGTGTTTGTATTTTATATTGTCCAGTTTCACTTATTTGTTGATTTGTAGTGTTAACATTTATTATCTAATATCCTTCATTAGCTTTTTTTTTTTTATTGTATGCTCTATGATAGGGTCACATTTCATTATTTTTCCACGTGAGTATCCCGTTATTGCAGCACATTTGTTGAATGTTTGTTTGTTGGGAAGTGCATAGGCCAGGAATCAAACCTGGGTCTCCTACATGGCAGGCAAGAATTCTACCACTGAACTATCCTTGCACCCCCCCCCCCATTAGCTTTTAAATTCCTGAAGGGCAGATATTTGGCAGAGTGGTAGGCATATATCTGTTCATTCCTTTATTTGCTATTTTCTTGACTTCAGGCATTTCTTCTGGATACTAAACTAGGTGCTAGGGGGAAAACCTTACAAGATAAAGTGTCTGCCCTCACAGTGCTGTAGTCAGGTGAGATGCAGAGAGAAGTAGTAGGACACTGTAAATGCTGTGTTAAGTGGCAAGATCTGGGTATTGTATGAGTTTGAGGAAGCTCAGAGGAGAGGCACCAACTCTAAAGGAAGGCAACTTTGAAATGCTTTCTAGAGGAAGTGAGATCTAAGCTGAGACTAAAAGACAAGGTCAAGTGAGATTTAGATGGAAAGAGAGTTCCAAGCAGAGGAAACAGCACAGATAAAGCTCTAAAGGGGCAGGTGAGCACAGAACATGTAAGGACAGAATAGAGTTTAGTGTGGTAAGATTGTAGAGAATGAAGTGAGATTCATAAGTAAAGAGGTTGCAGAGGGAGCAAGAGCCCTATGATGGGAAAGTGGGCATATTTGTTAAAGTGTTTAGAAGGGATGTGTGCCAGAACCAGATGTTTGGGTGGGTGAAGTTAGAGAACAGGTTTCTTATAAGGACCATTTGGTGGTTAGAGCTGTTGGGGAATGATGAGTTCAATTTTAACTTTTTGAGTTTGAGGTACCTCTGAACTATCTACTTGGAGAGATACAATAGTAGATAAATGGGTGGGCATGTTTGAAATCAGGAGAAAACTTGGGCTTGGAAACAAATTTGAGTGACACCAACATATAACAAGATGAAATCATAGAGAAAGAATGGGTACAATTAGTAAAGAAGAGGATTTAAAGACCAAACCTTAAGGAACATCAGTTTTTAAGGACAAGTGAAAAAAATGGAACCTGCAAAGAATATTAAGATTGAACAGGAAAAGAGGAAGGAGCAAAATAGGTGAGTGAGATGTCATGGAAAGCAAGGAAATTCTGAAATCTGTCCGTCGTATTAGCAACACTTAGGCCGTCAGTGGTGTGCTTAGGCAGTTTCTGTGGTGAAGGTGGGTGGGGAAAGGAAAACACTGTTGCTCAAGCTAGATTTTAGTACATTGAAAAGTGGACAGACAATTCTTTAGGAAAGTTTTGTCACAGAGGAAAGGATTTAAAGAGGTTAGACGCTGAGAAGAAATTAAGTTGAGGGGCTTTTTTTTTAAAGCCTCTTGATCATGTTTAAAGGCTGACAGGAAGAATGCATTAGTGATGGAGAGGTTGTACCCAGAGCTGAAAACTCCTCTTAGGAGTCTTCACCCAACATGTTCTTTTATCATTTGGTATTCTAAATAAATGAAATTCCAGACTAATAATCATGTTGATTCTTCTAGGTTTCCCTGAGTCTTGTCACTGAACTAGAGAGCAAATTCCACTAAGTGTGTTTTCAACTTATTTTACTCTCTCGTTCTGGATAGATGTCTTACATGGAAAAAACTCTCAGCAGATATTAATGTCTTATATGGAAAAAATGTCTTATGGAAAAACTCTCAACATATATTACTTTGTATTTGTTTCTTTGTTTATTCTTTGAGCAAATATTTATTAAACGTGCACTCTGTGTATACATCTAGGTGCCAAGGATATAAAGTACTGTGGTAGACACATCCCTTACTCCCAATGAGTTTACAATCTAGAGAGTAGTCTAGCTTAATAAGATAATGATTTGATAGAAAACAATTAAAATAATTACATATTTCAAAAAGAAATTAGAAAGACATTGTGATAGACATTAACCCTGAGTGACTCCTTTATATACTTTTTCCATGAACTCTTTTCACTGCTGGGAGAGAGCAATTTCAAGTAGACTTAAGACGAAAAGAAAAAGCTAGTGAATAATAGAGACTGTTTTGGCATAATGAGGTTATCCCTTTGTTTATTGTTTCTCAGGTCAGTGGAATAGGATGGCTGTAAGGAACTGTTTTTTATCCCACTCATGATTAATTATTTTTCAGTTGAGAAACTAACCAACTCTTCATTTTCCCTTTTTTCTCTCTCAGTCATTTGTCATCTTCCGTGTATGAATGGCGGCCAGTGCAGTTCAAGGGACAAATGCCAGTGTCCTCCAAATTTCACAGGGAAACTTTGTCAAATTCCTGTCCAAGGTGCCAGTGGGCCTAAACTTTATCAGCATTCCCAGCAGTCAGGCAAGACACTAGGAACTGTTCATTCTACACATACTTTGCCTCTGACTATGACTAGCCAGCAAGGAGTCAAAGGTAAGCTTTTTATTCTGTTTTCCCACTTGTCCTTCCTCTGTTAACCTGCCAAACCCATGTAGAAGTCAAGTATTTGCAGATGGCCAGGGCTGATATTGGCAGAGAAAGGAGTGCATAATCTGTGGCCTGAGAAATGGCAGTAGGAATGTCCCCACATGTGAGCCCTGGTAGGTGGCTGCTCTTTTTGTGAGATCGCAGAGGATTGCTGTCTAGGACACAAAAGAGAAAATGGAGCTTTGCCCTTTTCTGACAGGTCTTTTCGCTGATAGCTGATAAACATGCCTGGCAGTGTTCTGGCAGGGCCAGGAAAATGGAAGAATGGAGAAGATTATGTTCTGGCCCTTAAAGCGTTAATATAATAGAGGACCGCAGAGCACCTCCTGAAGAATAACAAGTCTTTTTTGTGGTTGAAGAGGGCTTGGTTTCAGTTCTAAGCAAACGGTAAACCTCACTGGGCTTCCATTTATTCATCCATAGAGGAGGGGAAAGGAGGTCACTTGGAGCTCACAGATTCTATGATTAATTCCTTCTTTTAAACCTGGTATCTCTTTTGAATACACAGTTTTTAAAAGAGGGTCAGAGAAATGTTTTTGGCTTTGATGTTTTTAAAATCTGAATCTCTGTATCAAAAGATGAGATTTTATTTGAAAGCTGTAGAAAGTAAACCTTGTTACAGATAGAAAATAACATGCGTTGGGTCTTCTTGTGTGTCCAGAGAAGCACCAAAATGTATAGAGACCATGCTCTTTAGGGTAAGAGAATTACGCTTTGTGAGGCTCAGTTTCTTCTTTTGATATAGTAAGGTAAAACCTATAATTTTTATTACGGAAACGTTGTGAGAAATTGAAAAGTAATCTATTATTTTTTTCTTTATACAACATGCCTACCCATAACAATTAAAGCAGGCTGAATTTAATAGTTTTAGGTGACTCTCCTGGAAACATATTTTGTCTCATAAAGGTATTACTGTGAGAAGTTTTAATTTCTGTTCATAATTGCAACTTTCTTTGAATATATAAATTGAGGTTTAATTTTTATGTTGAGCGTACCCTTTTTTTTCCCTGAGGAATTTTGATGACTGTGTAGCCATCGGATTACACATTATATATGTATAATTTATGCCTCTATAAAAATATTTATATATGTGTATATTTCTATGTGTGTGTGTGCATGCATGTGTGTGTTCAGGTGTACATGTGTACATACCTTCATGTTTCAAAAATTCTAACTTGAATGTTTATTATTTATTACTAATAAGCTTTCTCCCATCTGTTTTAGTGAAGTTTCCTCCAAACATAGTAAATATCCATGTGAAGCATCCTCCTGAGGCTTCAGTCCAGATACACCAGGTTTCAAGAATTGATGGTCCAACAGGCCAGAAGGTAAAAGAAGCTCAACCAGGCCAATCCCAGGTCTCTTACCAAGGGCTTCCCATCCAGAAGACCCAGACTGCACATTCCACCTACTCCCACCAGCAGGTCGTTCCTCATGTGTATCCCGTGGCTGCTAAGACACAGCTTGGTCGGTGCTTCCAGGAAACCATTGGGTCACAGGTAAGCAATCCTGTCCCACCCACTTCAGTAATACATTCTAGATGTGGTCTCATTTTAATAAGAAAACCAGACTTGGTAAAAGGATTTTCTGAAGAAGGTGTATGCAAAACTAGGCCCATGGGCCTGTGTTTTTAAACATTTTTTATTGTAAAATATAATATATTTACAAAAAGGCAATAAATTTCAAAATACACTGTAACAAGTCATTTTAGAAGAGATTTCAAAGTTTGGTATGGATTACAGTTCCACAGTTTCAGATTTTTCCTTTAAGCTGCTCCAAGACACTGAAGATTAAAAGAAATATCAGTATAATGATTCAGCAGTCATACTCATTTGTCAAACCCTGTCTTCTCTGTTATAACTCTTCCTACTGTCTTTGATCCTTCTCTCATTCTATAGTGATATTTGGGCTATGCCTATTCTAACTTTTTCATGTTGGAAAGGGGTGTTGACAATATG
This sequence comes from Myrmecophaga tridactyla, assembly GCA_004026745.1. Classification (NCBI taxonomy): domain Eukaryota; kingdom Metazoa; phylum Chordata; class Mammalia; order Pilosa; family Myrmecophagidae; genus Myrmecophaga; species Myrmecophaga tridactyla. The sequence continues at coordinate 21,479 of PVIY010034507.1, forward strand.
GGATAGGGGGATGGAACTAGTTGATGTTCTTGGAGAGACTGGACTGTCTGGGTTTCAGAATTTATCTGGCTTACGAACCCATCTGGAGGTTGTAAATTTCTAGGAAGTAATCTTAGTGCATGAAGCTTTTGCAGAATCTCAGATAGAGCCCTAGGTGTTCTTTAGGGTTAATAGAAATGGTGTTGCTTGGGGTTTGGCATACCATGGCAATTAGCAATATCTAGCTTAAGCCTGCATAAGAGCAGCCTCCAGAATAACCTCTCAATTCTGAATTCTCTTAGCCAGTGATACCTTGTTCTGTTACCTTTCTTTTCCCCCTTTCGGTTAGGATGATGTTGTCAATCCCATAGTGCTAGGGCCAGGCACAACCCTGGGAGTCATGTCCCACACCGCCAGGAGACTTTTACCCCTGGAGGTCATGTCCCACACAGTAGGGAGGGTAACGGTTTTACTTGCAGAATTGGGCATAGAAAGCGAGATACCATATTTGAGCAACAAAAGAGGTGCTCTGGAAATAACTCTTAGGCGTAATTATAAGTAGCCTAAGCTTTTCTGCTCCATAAATAAGCTTTACAAGAGCAAGCCTCAAGATCAAGGGCTTGGCCTATTGACTTGGGAGTCCCTGATATTTGAGACAATGTCAGGGGTTTCCCTGGTGAGAAGGTTAAATAGTTTCATATTTTTTCTCTAGTCACTCAAGGGACTTTGTTAATATTTTAAAATTATCTGCTCAACATATTCTGGGATGTGTCTGGGTATTATATTAAGCTGTACAGAATTACAGGTCTTGTTCCTGTTCTGTCCTCTGGTTGTTTGGGTTGTTTAAATGAGCTAACTAGACAGGTTGAGTTAGATTATGTGCTACAGAAAATTTAGGTTTGGGACAAAATAAATCTCTCTTCCTTTGGTCTCAGACAGCCAGTGAAGTTCTAAAATACAGACAATATCATCCTTTACCCTGTATTCTGATTTACCTTAGTTCCACCAGATTGGCTTCATTTTATCTCTAATTGAAGCCTAACCTCTTTTTAAGTTTCTTTAACAGTTGTATGTAACAATACTGGCTTTCAGACCTGTAGAACTCCAGCTCTGGGTCCTAGGTGTCACATAAGTACCCAAAGTTCCACAGAAGTACCAGGACACAACATGTCAAAATCTAGAGATAACTTTTGCAGCTCCAGAGTAAATGTGACTGTTATAAGAGCTTACAATCTAGGCCCCAATTTTCTTGCAAGTATTTTATAAAAGGGACCATACAATATTTGTTCTTTTCTTTCTGGCTTATTTTGTACTACATAATGTTCCGAAGGTTCATTTACCTCATTGCATGCCTCATGACTTTGTTCTTTTCTGTAGCTGCACAGTATTCCATCATGTATATACACCACAGGTCAACATTCTACTTCTAAGTCAGTGTATCCTTCAGCCACCTCCAGCTATTGGGCATCATGAATAATGTCCAAAGTAAACAATCCATGTCTCATGTTATCCTCACTTAGTTGTGCAATCATCAGCACTCTCAATTTTAGACAATTTTCCTTGCTCCGAAGAGAAAAATAACAGATAAACACACCCTCACCGAATAAAAAATCCAAACCTTCCCTTATCTGTTGTCCTTCCCCCTCAATTATTTACTCCTGGTATTGCTGTGGTACTGTTGATATCTTCTGTTAAATATAGGCCATAGCATGCAATAGTAGTTTTTGCCCTATACCCTGATATTATTTACTCTTTGTACAAGATTCATACCTTTAAAGTAGTTCATGCAAGAACTTATTTATCTTTGTAAAGTTAATTGGTGGGATACATGGCTCTTTACAACCCCTTTTAATCATTTTACCTTCAATGTAGTAATATTATAAACCCACTAATGAACTACCTTCACTTCTGTCCATTCCCTTACATCAAAGTTCAACCTCATTCGCTAACCATTCACCCGTCTAGCTTCCGTGTACGTCTAGGTCCCCTATGTTCTACATTATAAACTTCTGAGTTTGCCTTTAACTAGGTCATGATAGCAAAAATCATATAGTATCTATCCTTTTTTTTTTGCATGGTTAGGCACCGGGAATTGAACCTGGGTCTCTGGCACGGCAGGAAAAAACTCTGCCTGCTGAGCCACTGTGGCCTGCCCAGTATCTATCCTTTTGTGTCTGTCATGGGCCTGTTTCTGTAAATAAAATTTTATAATATGTCATTGACATGCGTGTCTGTGGCTGTTTTCATGCTACAATAGCAGAGTTGAATAGTTTTAACAGGTATCACGTGGTCCATAAGGTCTAAGATATTTACTGTGTGGCCCTTTACACAAAAGATCAGATAGACCCATGATCTAGAAGATAATTTTAAGTAGTAAGCTTCCAGAATTGCTGAAAGTCCATTTTTCCCAATTATGCTTCTTCAGTTAGGGTGATTTGTATATAAAACATTTATGTCAGGCATGACATAGAGTTTGTGAAATATAGTCTGCAAAAGTGTTTAAAAATATTTCTGACTTTTTCAGTAGTTTGCTGGGTTTGGTACAGTTAAGCTTTGAATGCATCATGCACTAATAATTATGTTATCTTTTCTTCTGATAAAAATCCATAACTAGAATGGTCATGCATGAGTTGTTTAAAGTACATTTAAATATCATTTTGTTTACATATAACTTTAGGCCTGGCCTATATTTATATCATAAAATGGGAGGAAGGCTAAGTTTTCCTTAAGACTCATCACTGAGTGTGCATAGTGAATGCAACATAAAGATATTGGTCCCTCTACTCCAACCGCTTGGTGTGCTACCTGCTTTTGAGTCTATGAGATAATGATGTAGGTCTCGTCCTGTTGTTCTCCTCCTTTAGTTATTCTTTGAGCACTACATGAGAAAAGTCGATGAGGTATATTTATTATTATTCCTCCATTATTTCCTGAATAGTTAAAAAATTATTGTGAATGTGTGAAATATTTGGGGATAGTAGAACTGATTGTCATGGTTTTAGAAGGCTGGAACACACTTTTAGTGACTGGCAAGTCAGTGGTAGGGTTATCATTTTTCTTCCAGGGGTATAAGGGAACATTGGTTTGTAGATGTGAATGGAAAGAAGCATGTATGGTTAGAGCCATGGGCCCAGCACATGGGGGCAAGGAGCCAGTTTCTCTGTTTGTAAAATGGAGATAAGAACATCTGCCTAGCAGGGTATTGTCAAGATGAAAGGTATTTGATGTGAGTGCTGCTCTGTAAATGTTATGGAGCTATGCAAACTTTAGTTTAGAAGATACTGATAGAGCTGGTCAAACTTGAAAAAAGTCAAAGTATGGGGTTGCTTATGTCATGCAATTTCAGTAAGGCAGGAAAGCCCGAACACAACCTTTATCTGCCTGTGGATGTCTGAAATGCCTATTAAAGGAAAACAGACATGGTTTTTCATTCTTCAGTTGAAGACCAGGTTTAAGTAAATGCTTTTCAGAGAAGGAGCATCTTTCATTTCAATTTAGCTTAGAAGTTAAAGCCGGATTCTTGTGCTGAGAGTGGGTTGTGATAGAGGCAGGACTGCTAAGGCACACTGTACAATTTTGCCTCAGCTAGCTGTGCCAGCTTGAATCTTGTTGTATACCCCAGAAAAGCCATGTCCTCTAACCCTCATCCAATATTGTTGGGTGGGATCTTTCTGATTGTTCCCATGGAGATGTGACCCACCCATTCAAGGTGGGGCTGCTTACTGGATCCCTTTAAGAGGGAACTATTTTGGTAAAAACTTTAGAACCAACAGAGCCAAAAGAGCCCACGCAGCCAAGATCTTTGGAGATGCAGAAGGAGAACACCCCCTGGGGATCCTTATGAAACAAGAAGCCCGGGGAGAAAGCTAGCAGACTTCTCTATGTACCTTTCCAGCTGACAGAGGTGTTCTGGACCCATTGGCCTTTCTTGCATCAAGGTATCTTTCCCTGGATGCCTTAATTTGGACATTTTCATGCCTTTAGAACTGTGAGCTTGCACCTTAATAAATTCCCCTTTTAAAAAGCCGTTCTGTTTCTGGTATATTGCATTCAGTAGCTTACAAACTGGAACACTAGCCTTGGGGAAGGAGAATGAATTTCATGCTATTTGCATTATTTAGCCATTACAGCTTAGATTTGTCATAGAGAAAGGAAAAAGAAATCCCTTTCTTCCCAGTTTCCAAGTTAGAAAATGACAAAAAGCAAGAAAATGAGGAGTGAAGAAAGTTAATATTCTTGTATAATATTGAGCAGATGGTTGCTAACCAGAAAAGATAAAAACAAATTATTGACTTGTAAGCATCAGCTGGACTATACAATCAAAATGAATTGGATAATTGATGGAGTTACCAAAAAAAATCCAACCCAGTGGAATACTTTTACCTTATCTGGTTACTTCTCTACTTTTGTTCTGAATGCTCCAGATAGGGATCTCAATTCTTAATTAATTTTGAATGTATAGTCACTAACACACAGGTTCAAATAAGACCTGTTTGTTTTAAATTCTCAGTGTATATTTTCCTTCTTGTTGGTGAGAAATGTTGCTGGATGTCCATGATTGTACAATTAATTTGTGCATTTCAGGTGATCCAGGCATTAAAAAAATGCATTACTGACAAATAGCCAATGACATATACGATATGTTTTACAAAATGTTTGAATACATTTGTGTGTTCTTGCTATGGTTGGCTTGCAAATATCGCTACAACTAGGGAGTATTGGTAGATTTTGAATGAATGGCAGTAACAGCTGCATAAATGCTCAACTATTGCTTTGCTCAGCAGCAGGATTCCTATTTGCCTGAAGGTTTCAACTATATTGAGCTTTTTATTTTATTTTTTTTTATGATCATTCCGTTCTACATATATAATCAGTAATTCACAATATCATCACATAGTTGCATATTCATCATCATGATCATTTCTTAGAACGTTTATATCAATTCAGAAAAAGAAATAAGACAACAGAAAAAGAAATAAAACGAAAACAGAAAAAAAAATTATACATACCATATTCCTTACCCCTCCCTTTCATTGAACACTAGCATTCAAACTAAATTTATTTTAACATTTGTTCCCCCTATTATTTATTTTTATTCCATGTGTTCTACTCATCTGTTGACAAGGTCGATAAAAGGAGCATCAGACACAAGGTTTTCACAATCACACAGTCACACTGTGAAAGCTATATCATTACACAGTCATCTTCAAGAAACATGGCTACTGGAACACAGCTCTACATTTTCAGGCAGTTCCCTCCAGCCTCTCCATTACATCTTGACTAGCAAGGTGATATCTACTTAATGCATAAGAATAACCTCCAGGATAACCTCTCGACTCTGTTTGGAATCTCTCCGCCACTGACACTTAGTCTCATTTCACTCTTCCCCCTTTGGTCGAGAAGGTTCTCTCAATCCCTTGATGTTAATTCTCAGCTCATTCTAGGGTTTTTTTTTCCATCCCTTGATGCTGAATCTCAGCTCATTCCAAGATCTCTGTCCCATGTTGCCAGGAAGGTACACATCCCTGGGAGTCATGTCCCACGCAGAGAGGGGAAGGGTGGTGAGACTGCTCATCATGTTGGCTGGAGAGAGAGGCCAC
>PVIY010034508.1:0-27053 GCA_004026745.1 Myrmecophaga tridactyla
TAAATTTCCCTCTTAGCACTGCCTTTGCTGCATCCCATAAGTTTTGATATGTTGTGTTTTCATTTTCATTCACCTCGAGATATTTACTGATTTCTCTTGTAATTTCTTCCTTGACCCACTGGTTGTTTAAGAGTGTGTTGTTGAGCCTCCACGTATTTGTGAATTTTCTGGCACTCTGCCTATTATTGATTTCCAACTTAATTTTCTCTTTGTTTTTTAAAAGTCATTCTAATGGGCATGAAATGGTATCTCATAGTGATTTTGATTACATTTCCCTAATAGGTAATGATGTTGAGCATCTTTTCATGTGCTTTTAGGCCGTGTGTATATCTTCTGTGGAGAAATAGCCTTTTGCCCGTTCTTTCAATGGATTGTATTTTAATTGCTGAATTGTAGGATTCCTTTATATATCCTGAATAATAAACCCTTATTGGATAAATGGTTTACAGATATTTTCTCCCATTGAGTATGTTGTTTTTTTACTTTCCTGATAAAGTTCTTGGATGTACAAAAGTTTTTAATTTTGAGGTAGTCCCATTTATCTACTTTATCTTTCGTTGCTTGTGCGTTGTATGTAAGGTCTAAGAAACCATTGCCTAACACAAGAGCATGAAGAAGCTTCCCTACACTTTCCTCTAGGAGTTTCATATTATTAGCTATTATATTTAGGTCTTTGATCCATTTTGATTTAATTTTGGTATGTGGTGTGAGATAGGGGTGCCCATTCATCCTTTTGCTTATGTATATCCAGTTCTCCCAGCACCATTTGTTGGAGATACCATTCTTTCCCAAAGGAGCAGACTTGGGTAGCATTATCAAAAATCAATTGGCCATAGACATGAGAATCTATTTCTGAACCCTCAGTTCAATTTCATCAGTCAATTAAACTGTCTTGTACTAGTACCATGCAGTTTTGACTGCTGTAACTTTGTAGTAAGTTTTACTGTCAAGAAGTGACTTAATTTTTCTTTTCAAGATGGTTTTAGCTATTCATGGCCTCTTACCCTTCCAAATATATTTGATGATTGGTTTTTCCATTTATAAAAATTAGGCTGTTGGAATTTTTATTAGGATTTCATTGGCTGTATAAATCATTTTGGGTAGAATCACCATCTAATAATATTTAGTCTTCCAATCCCTAACTTTGGAGTGTCCTTCTATTTAGTTAAATCTTCTCTGATTTCTTTTAGAAAATTTATAGCTTTACATGTTTAAGTCCTTTATGTCCTTCATTAAATTTATCTGTAAGATATTTGATTCTTTTAGTTGTTATTGTAAATGGAAATGTTTCTTGATTTCCTCCTCAGATTGCTCATTACTACTGTATAAAAACACTGTTGATTTTTAATGGGTTGATCTTGTACTCTGCCACATTGCTGAATTAATTTATTAGATCTAATATGTTTGTTTTATTTTGGGAGGAATTTCTATTTATAGAATCATGTCATCTGCTAGTGAAAGTTCACTTCTTCCTTTCCAATATGGATGCCTTCTATTTCCTTTTCTTCCCTGACTGCTTTGGCTAGAGCTTCCAGCACAAAGTTGAATAACAGTGGTGACAGTGGACATCCTTATCTTGTTTCATTTCTTAGAGGGAAAACTTCAGTCTTTTTTTATTGAATATAATCTTAGCAGTGAGTTTTGATATGTGCCTGTTATCACATTGAGGAAGTTTCTTTGTTTTCCTATTTTTTCTGAGTGTTTTTATCAAGAAAGGATGTTGTATTTTGTCAAGTGCTTTTCTGCATCAATTGAGATGATCATGTGGCCTTCACCCTTCATTTTGTTAATGTAATGGATAATATGAATTGATATTTTATATTGAACCACCCTTACATATATGGAATAAATCCTATTTGATCATGGTGTATAATTCATTTAATGTGCTGTTGGATTCAATCCTTTAGTATTTTTGTAACTATATTCATAAAAGAAATTGGTTTGTAATTTTCTTTTCTTGTAGTATCTTTACCTGACTTCGGTATTAGGGTCCTGTTGGCCTCATAGAATGAGTTAGGTAGTGTTCCCTCCTGTCTTATTTTTTGTAAAAGTTTAAGCAGAATTGGTATTCATTCTTTTTGGATCGTTTGGTAGAATTCCCTGTGAAGCCATCTGGCCCTGGGCTTTCCTTTGTTGGGAGGCTCTCGGTGGCTGATTTAATCTCTTTACGTAAGTGGTCTGTTGAGATATTCTCTTTGTTCTAGAGTCAGTTTGTACTGTTTGTGTGTTTCTAGGAATTTGTTCATTTCATCTGAGTTGTCTAATTTGTTGGAATGCTGTTGTTCATAGTACCCTCTTATGACCCTTTTTATTTCTGTGTGGTCAGTAGTAATACCACCCCCCTCCTCATTTCTGGGTTCATTTATTTGCATCTACTTTTTTTCTTTGCCAGTCTAGCTCAGGGTTGGTCAATCTTCTTGATCTTTAAAGAACTGATTTCTGGTTTTGAAAGAACCAATTTCTGCCCTCTATTTTTTTTAATCTCAATTTCATTTATTTCTGCTATAATCTTCATATTTATTTCCTTCTGCTTGCTTTAAGGTTAGTTTCTGTTCTTTCTGTAATTCCTTCAGGTGTGCAATAAGGTGTTTGATTTTTAGCTCTTTCTTTTGTTTTAATGTAAGCATTTAGTACTATAAATTTCCCTCTCAGAACTGCCTTCACTGCATATGTTTTGTTCTTGTTTTTGTTCATCTCAAGATAGTAACTGATTTTCCTTTTGATTTCTTCTTTGACCCCTTGATTATTTAGGAGTGTGTTATTTAACTTCCATACTTTTTTGGATTTCCAATTCTCTACTTATTATTGATTTCCGGCTTCATTCCACTGTTGTCAGAGAAGATGAATTCTATCATTTGGATCTTTTTAAATTGATTGAGTCTTGTTTTGTGACCCAATGTGTGTTCTGAGAATGATCGATATATACTTGACAAGATTGTATATCCTGCTGTTTGAGGGTGCAATGCTCTGTATATGTCTGTAGGTCTATTTCATTTATCAAATTATTCAATCCCTCATTTCCTTATTGATCTTATGTCTAGATATTCTATTCAGATAGAATATTGAAGTCTCTAACTATTACTGTAGAGGCGTCCATTTCTCCCTTCAGTTTTGCCAGTGTTTGCTTCATGTATTTTGGGGCACCATGGTTAGGTAAATAAATATTTGTGATTATTATTTCTTCTTGGTGGTTGACCTTTTTATTAATGTGTAGTGCTCTTCCTTGTCTCCTGTAAGAGTGTTTGACTTAAAGTCTATTTTGTCTGATATTAGTATAGGTTCCCCAGCTTCCTTTAGATTACTATTTACATGATTAGCTTTTTCTATCTGTTCAGTTTCAACCTATTTGTGTCTTTGGCCTAAGGTAAGTCTCTTTGAAACAATGTATAGTTGGATCATGGGTTTTTTATCATTTCTTCCAATCTGCATCTTTGATTGAGGCGTTTAATCTATTAATATTCAGTGTTAATACTGTAAAGCCACTAGTTACTACAGGCCTTTTGCCCTTTGGTTTTTGTATGTCATATCCTTTTTGTCTCTCTTTTCCATTAGTGCAGCCTGCTTTTCTGTATATCCAAACTTTTGCAATGTATCTGACTGATCCCTTTCTCATTTCTATTTCTCTGTATTAAAAAAATAATTTCTTTGTGGTCACCCTGGGTTTGTATTACACAATCTACCTCTATAGTCTATTAATTTGAAAAGATACCAACTTAACTTCAATAGCAGAAGCATTCTCTGTTTCCATATCCCTCTGTTTCTCCTATTTGTGTTATTATTGTTTCACATTTCCTCTTTATAGTTTGCATGTCCATAATCAGGATAGATGGCTTTTTCTTGTTCAGTTGTATTCTGAATGTTACAGAAATTAAAGAGTAGAGTTGTATATTGAGGATACAATACTACTGGGTTTTGCATTTACCCTTTTAGTTATCTCTGCTGAAGATCTTCACTTCTTTGTGCTGATGCAAGCCACTCTCTCCTGTGTTTTCCTTTCTTGAAGAACTTCCTTTAAAAATTCTTGTAGAGCAGGTCTTTGGGTGATGAAATCTCTCAGTTTCTGTTTATCTGTGAGTGCTATATAGTCTCTTTCATTTTTGAAGTATAGTTTTGCTGAATAAAGAATATTTGGCTGGCAGTTATTCTCTTTCATACATCATACCAGTGCCTTCTCACCTCCATGGTTTCTAATGACAAATCAGTATTTAGTCTTATTAAGGATTCCTTGTATATGATGAATTGCTTTTCTCCTGCTGATTTCAGAATTCTCTCTTTATCTTTGGCATTTGACATTCTAGTGAATATGTGTCAGAGTAGGTCTATTGGGATTATTAGGAGAACATTATATACTTCTTGGAAATGAATATTTATGTCTTCCATGTAAGCGAGAATATTTTTAGCCACTATATCCTCAAATATTCTCTCTCTTCTCATTCTGGGACTCCCAAGATACATATATTTGTATGCTGTCACTGAGATCTCTGAGACACTGCTCAATTTTTTCTATTTTTCAGTTTGTTTTTCTGACTATATGATTTCCATTGTTCTGTCTTCTAGTTCACAATTCCTTCTTCTGTCTATGCAAATCTTCTGTTGAATGCCTCTAGTGTATTTTTATCTCCATTGTTTTGCCTTTCATCCCTATAACTTCAATTATTTTCTGTTCAAACTTTCTAATTATTCTTTTTGTTCACACATTGTCTTTTTAATATTCTTTGGCTCTATATCCACCATTAACTTATTTCTATCCATATTTTCCTTCATCTCACTGAATCAATTTAGGAGATTTATTTGGACTTCTTCAATTAGTTCTTCCAAATTATATGTCTCCTCTGATGCTGTATTTAATTTGTTCTCTTAAGTGAGCCATATCTTCCTGTTTCTTATTATGGCTTGTAATTTTTTTTTTGCTGAAATCTGGGCATCTGATTATTTTGATATGTTAACTCTGATGGTTGGTTTTTCTTGCCTAGGGTTTTATTGTAGATTGGCTATGTGTTAAGGTTCTTCTTTGACACTTGTTCTAACTTATACTGCCCTAGTGTAGCCTGTGCTTAAGTGTTCACATTTTCTCTGCTCTGCTGCACCTGATGCTTGCCCTGAATACATGATACAAGAAAGGGGGGAGGCCAGGCCCAGCACAAGTGGAGGATTTCATTCAGAGAATTCAGAACCCAAGAGTTGGAAAACAGAAACAGCTTAAATTCACCTACCTCATCCTCAGTCTCAACCACATACATGCAGGATAGTGTCTGCTGAGAATTAAAGGCACTGCACCACTTTATGCCAGAAGAGAGCTGTGGGCTGACAAGCACCACCTACTGGACAGGAAAAGTAGAGAGTCAAGAGACTTCTCAGGAAAGACTGGCAACCTGCTGGGTCTCATCCTCAGTGAAACTTGATACCGATTACACCCTCTTCCAGAGACCTGGGCCCTTCTTGTCTGGGAAAATATGGTGGGGAGTCAACCATATCTGGGGAAACCTGCTTAAAAAATGTTCCATATAGGCAAACCAAGAATCAGAAAAATAAGAGCTGAAAAATTCTGATCAGGTAAACAGACACTAAGTTAGAAGTCTAGAATAAGTTGAGCTGAATGTCAGAGAACAGATAGAGAATGAAGACAACCAATAAGAAAACTCTAGGTAAAAGAGAGAAAGTGACCTTCAGAATAAGCAAATCAATGAAATCAGATGCCTCAACATCAGCAAAAAGTCACGAGTGAGAATGAAGATATGGCCCAGTTAAAGGAAACAAACCAACAGGAGTTGAGGCAACAAGTTAAAGGTATTCAAACAAATCTTCTAAATCAAGTCAAAAATCAAATCAGTGAGTTGAGGGAATATATGGCAAAAGAGATGAAGGATATAAAGATGACATTGGACAACCATGAAGAAGAACTCAAAAGTTTAAAAAAATTCTGTAGCAGAACTTATGGGAATAAAGAGAAGAGATGAAAAACATAGTGGAGACTTACAATAGCAGACTTGAAGAGACTGAAAAAAGGATTAGTGAACTAGAGGACAGGACATATGAAATCCTACACATAAAAGAAAATATAGGGAAAATATAAGCAGAGTCTTAGGGAATTGAGGCAACATGAAGCACACAAATACACACGTCCCAGAATGAGGAGAGAACAGAAAAGGAGCAGAAAGAATAACAGAGGAAATAATCACTGAAAGTTTCCCAACTCTTGTGAAAGGCATAAAAGTATAGATCCAAGAAGTGCAGAATACCCCAAATAGAATAAATCTGAATAGATCTACTCCAAGACACTTACTAATCAGATTGTCAAATGTCAAAGACAAAGAGAGAATTCTGAAAGCAGCAAGAGAAAAGTGATCCATCATATACAAGGGAAGCTCAATAAGACTATGTGTGGATTTCTCAGCAGAAATCATGGAAGTGAGGAGTCAGTGGTATGATATATTTAGGATACTGAAAAAAAACTGCCCATCAATAATTTATATCTGGCAAAATTTTCCTGCAGAAACAAGGGAAAGTTTTAAATACTTTCAGATAAGCAGACACTGAGAGAATTTGTAAACAAGAGACCACTCCACAAGAAATACTAAAGGGAGTACTACAGGCAGATAGGAAAAAAGATGGTGGTGATTATTAGCACAAATACAAGAAAGTTTTAATAGGAGGGAGAACAATTGAATGTCAACATTGCAAGGTGTTGAAAAGGGGGTGGTATATGGAAAAAATATAATAAATGCAAACTAGGGTCTATAGTGAACAGTAACATTGTAATATGCATCCATTAATTATGACAAAGGCAAAGTACAAAAGCTAATGTCAATAAGAGGGGGATATAAGAAAGAGGTATGAGATTCTTGTTGTTTCACCTCTTAATTTTGTTTATTCATCATTTTTTCCTTTTCTTTCTTTGCAGAAGAAATGGAAATGTCCTCATATAGATTGTGGCAGTGAATGCATAATTATGTGATTATAACTGAGGCATTCATTGTTTATTTAGGTTAGAGTGTATGGAATGTGACTAAAAGTGTTTTAAAAATAAACAGAATAATGTAAGTACTGGAGAAAATGGAGACAGAGAGAGAGAGCGAGATGTACCTATCTACTATTGATAGGGAAGTAGAATGATGCAGCCCCTCTGAGGGCAGTATGGTGGTTTCACAGGAGGCTAAGTATAGGATTACCATGTGATTCTGAAACCCTGTTAAATGAGGTACTTACTTGTAAGAACTGAAAGCAGGCCATTCATTTGCACCCTGGCATTTATGGACATTTGCACATTGGTGCTTATGGACATTTGCACGCTGGTGTTTATGGTGGCAATGTTCATGATTTGCAAAGGATGGAAGTGGACTGAGGGTATATTGACTGATGAATGGAAGGGCAAACAATGGTGTATGTGTACAATGGAATATTGATTGGCTGCAAGAAGGAATGAAGTAGTGAGGCATGCACTAGGTGAATGAACCTTGAGGATATTATGTTGAATGAACGAAGCCAGAAATGAAAGGACAAATATTGCAAGGACTCACTAATAAAGACTAACTAAAATTGCAAACTCTGAGAATCAAATTAAAGAACATAGGTTATCAAGGGTTAGAACATGGGCATTGTTCTAGTTTGCTAGCTGCTGTAATGCAATAAACTAACTGTTTTTGGTTTTAAAAGCCAAAAACAGAATGGCTTTTAAAAAGGGGAATTCAATAGGTTGCTAGTTTACAGTTCTAAGGCTGAGAAAACGCCCCAGTTAAAGCAAGTCTATAGAAATGTCCAATCTAAGGCACCCATGGAAAGATACCTAGATTTAAGAAGGCCGATTGAAGTTCAGGGTTTCTCTTTCAACGTGGAAGGGCACGTGGCAAACACAGTCAAAGTTTCTCTCTCATCTGGAAGGGCACATGGCGAACACAGCATAGGTCCCTTAGAAAAGCCATGTTTTAATCTAAATCCCATCTCATAAAGGCAGAATAATCCCTATTAAATAGTGTATGTTTGAAACTGTAATCAGATCATCTCTCTGGAGATGTGATTAAATCAAGAGTGGTTGTTAAGCTGGATGAGATGATGATATGTCTCCACCCATTTGGGTGGGTCTTGATAAATTTCTGGAGTCCTATAAAAGAGGAAACATTTTGGAGAATGAAAGTGATTCAGAGAGAGCAGAGAATGCAGCAGCACCATGAAGCAGAGAGTCCACAAGCCAGCAACCTTTGGAGATGAAGAAGGAAGATGCCTCCCAGAGAGCTTCATGAAACAGGAAGCCAGGAGAAGAAGCTAGCAGATGATGCTGTGCTCACCATGTGCCCTTCCAGATGAGAGAGAAACCCTGACTGTGTTCACCAAGTGCCTTTCCAGATGAGAGAGAAACCCTGACTGTGTTCACCAAGTGCCCTTCCACTTGAGAGAGAAACCTTGAACTTCAATCGGCCTTCTTGAATCAAGGTATCTTTCCCTGGATGCCTTAGGTAGGACATTTCTATAGACTTACTTTAACTGGGACATTTTCTCAGCCTTAGAACTGTAAACTAGCAACCTATTAAACTCCTCTTTTTAAAAGCCATTCTGTTTCTGGTATGTTGCATTCTGGCAGCTAGCAAACTAGAACAGGCAGAGATTGGGTAATTGATGATTAAGATGTACAGAACATTCAGTAAGCTTATTGTAAAGGTTCTTAGATTGTAAGCTCTTACAGCAGTCACATCTATCCTGAGTTTTAACTGTTATTTCTAAATTCAGAGGTGAAGAGCTTTTTATGCATTCCCTGGGACTTTAGGTATCTATATGGCACCTACGACTCAGAGTTAGTGTTCTGCAGCTATGAAAGTCTGCATTACCCCATACAGCAACTGTTAAAGAAGCTGAAAAAGAGATCAGCTTAGATCTAAGTCTGCTTAGATCAGTTTGAGGGACTGGGGAGATATGTGGAAATATATAACTTCATCACTAGGAAATTCCTGATATTCTTGCAAACATTAGCAACTACCGATTTAATAAGCTAAGCCCCTGATTTTGGGGCTTGCCCTTATAAAACTTATTCCTGCAAAGAAGAAGCTAAACGTATTAAAATTATACCTAAGAGTCACCCCCAGAAAACCTCTTTTGTTGCTCAGATATGGCCTCTCTCTGTAAGGCATTTCTGTAAATAAACTCATTACCCCACCCTACGTTGGAAATGACTCCCAAGGCATAAATTTACCTGGTAATGTGGGACATGATTCCTAGGGATAACACTGGCACTGGCATCATGGGTTTGAGATAGCTTTCTTGACCAAAAGGGGGAAAAGAAATGAAACGAAATAAAATTTCAGTGGCTAAGAGAATGAGTCAAGAGGTTATTCAGGAGATTATTCTTATGTACTATACAGATATTCTTTTTTAGTTTCAGTGTATTAGAATAGCTAGAAGGAAATACCTGAAACTGTTGAATTGTACTCCAGTAGCCTTGATTCTTAAAGATGATTATATAACTAACTTTTAGACTGTGACTGTGTGATTGTGAAAGTCTTGTGGCTTACACCCCCTTTATCCAATGTATGGGCAGATGAGTAAGAAAATAAAGACATAAATAAATAAATAAATAAATAAATAAATAAATAAATAATGGGGGTTAAGAGGTATGGGATGTTTTTGGTGTTTTTATTTTTATTTTTGGGGGCATACTGAAAATGCTCTAAGTTTGATTGTGGTAATGAATGCACAATTATATAATGATACTGTGAACCATGGGTTGTATACTTAGGATCATTAGATTGTATGTGAATATATCTCAAAAGTGCGTTAAAAAAATGATCGCTCTTTTGTCAACAGTTCTGCAGCAGTCTCTCTCTGTTTTTTTTCCCTCTGTGGGCACTTTTGTCTCTTCCACTTGGGTCTCTGTGGACTTGGCTCCCTGTGCCTGGATATGTGTGGGGTTCTAAATCACTGCTGGGTCTCCATGGTTTGCATCTGGGTAATTAACAACTCAGGCCATGCTGCCTCTGTGTGACTCCTAAGCTGCATGAGAAAAAATGACAGGGAGGGGCCCAAACAGGTAGGTCTTTTATGTACATCTTCTACCTGCTTTTAGCATTTCATTCTTTCTCTTTCTATTCAGCATCTTTGGAGTCCTTCTCCAGTCTCTGTCATCCTCCAGAGTTCCAAGCACATGGGATTTCTCCTTTTATTAGTTGTTTCAGAGGGCAGACTTTTCCAGGGGATGTGTTACATTGCTATGTCAATGACCTCACTCTCTCCTATATCACACATTTTGATAAAATGGTTTTATTTGTAACTAGAGGTTTTAGAAAAGTTAATAATAACCAATTCATCAGATCATTCAGTTTTAGATGAGGAAATTAAAATTAGAAAGCTTAATTGACCAAGACTCACAACCAGCAAATAAGTACTTGGATCCACATCTTGTGAATACCAAATGTTACTTCCACGACATTTGACTGCATTCTAATATTCATGAAGGCAGTGTGTGGTAATGATTGTACTATAAAGCAGGGGTTGGCAAACTTTTTATGTAGAGGTTCAGATAGTAAATATTTTGGGCTTTGCAGACCATGGGTCTATGGCAAATACTCTACTCTGCCATTGAAGTGTAAAAGAAGCCATAGGCAATGCAAATGATTAGGTGTAGCAGTGCTCCAATAATGCTTTATTTACAAAAACAGGTCCAGGTTTGTCCCATAGTTTGCCTATCCTTGCTTTAAAGGGTCATAGGAGGACTGGTCATCTCTTGCAGGCAGGGGTATGCTGGTAAATATTTAACTGGATTTCCGGAGGGGAAGGGACTGATTTGAACTGTTTGCCAACTTTGTGGTGTAGATACTCCCCCCATGATTGATTTCCAGCTACCAGTACAAAGTCACACTGAATGGGGCGTTAGGAAGAGATGCTATCGAGCCGGCTCGGCACTGCGCTGCCTGGGCCTGTCAGTAAAGAATTCCAGCTGGAGATGAAATATGGGTAGAATGTCAGCAGATGAGGATGAAATATGGATGAAGGAGAAAGAACAAGAGGACTATTGTAAGAGTAGGAAACGCTGAGCATTTTGTGGGATTGTTGGACGGCTCAGCTGGGCTTGAATACAGGGTGGGGCTGATGGGAGCTAAGGCAGGAGAGTGCGCAGTCAGACCAGGCGCGGGCGCGGACATCCTTGACCACCAGCCAGGCCAGGCGCGGGCGTTGACAGCCTTGACCGCTAGCCTGGGAGCTTAGGATTTGTTGGGTGGGTCTCTGCTCCCTCTGAAGCTTTTTGTAAAAGAATAAGTTAGCAAATTTATTTTGACATACAAATAATGAAATATTAAAATCCAATAGGGCGGGCCATGGTGGCTCAGTGGCAGAACTCTTGCCTGCCATGCTGGAGACCCGGGTTCGATTCCTGGTGCCTGCCCATGCAAATAAATAAATAAATAAAATAAAATCCAGTATATTTAGCTCTTATTAAATATTTAAATATTAAATAAATTAAATTAAATGGTGAAATATTAAAATCCAATATATTGCGTTCTTACCCAAGTAAAGCTGTTAACCTAAACCCCAGAAAATGAAATGTATCAGTGTTGGGTAAACAGTGAATTTTCGTTTACTGTTCACTTTTCTTTTGGTTAGCATTATCAGTAAAAAGTTATATTGTTTTGATAAGGTTACATTTTCCATGGATTTTCAGCTATTTTTGATTTTCAGCTATTTTTTTCTCATGAAGCAAAAGGTTTTGAAATACTATTTTCCAATCTTATCCTTTTCTTTAATTCCAATATACATGTATAGTGGTTTTCTTTTCTTTTTAATGCAATTTTATTGTGATATGTTCACACACCATACAAACTATCCAAAGTATACAATCAATGGCTCACAGTATCAAAACATAGTTGTGCAATATGATGCTTTCAGAGGATAATTATGGTCAGAGCTGTATTTTATTAAGATGTCTCTAGTAGACATCTGAAATTGGTCCAAGAGAAATTGGGGCAAGGAAGACCTGTTGGAAGAAAGACCCATCATTGAGGTCCAAAACAGGCCAATTAGATATAAGACATCAACCAGTCAATTCAATTTGGTCAGCAAAGGAGGAGAAAAGGAAATAACTTCCCACCCTAAGTTAGTAAGAGATTAGATATATTCTTTCTTTCTCCTGCTTTCTTTCTTTTCTTCTAACCCTTTCATCTTCATGGATTTGTTATGGTTCTCAAAATTGAGAGGACATCAGAATCACCTGGAAGGCTTGTTCAAACACAAACTGCTGGTCCCCATTCTGACTTTCTGCTTCAGTAGGTCTAGAGTGAGTCCATATAGATAACTTGCATTTCTAATAAGTTCCTAGGTGATACTGAAATGGTTGCTTGGTAACCACATTTTGAGAGCCACTGTTCTGGAAAATACTATGGCTCTTTCTAATGTAGGTATTTCTCAGCCACCTCATGCTCAAGTGTGGGGTATTTTTTATCTTCTCTCCTCGCCTGCCAAACTTCCCTATTTCTCCCCTATATGGTAAATGGCAGCATATAGCACCTATTTTTCTAGCCAGAAGCCTTAAAAGTCACTTTTTCACTTCCCCTCCTATTGCTAGATACATCACCAAGCTCTGTTGCTTCTTCAAACTATTTGTCATTCCCAGTGCTAGCAGCTTAGTTCAGGCACCATCATCTATTCTGTAGGAACCCTCTGTATTGGACCCTCCATCCCCATTTACCTTTTCCCACACTATGTGCAAGGTTATCTTATAAAACACAGATCTGATCATGCCCCCAGCTTAAAGCACTTGTTTTTAACTTGTCTTTGTTATAAAGCCCCAAATCTGCAACACGCAGGTCTAAGGGCTGTGTGTGATACTGACCCTACATGTTTCTCCAGACCCACCTCAGAGTGCAGCCCTCACTGTCTACATTCCCTTTGTATTGATATCCTGCCAGCTTTGTGGGCCTGTCACTTCTCTCTTCAAGCCAGGTCTTTGGTTTACAACCTAGAACACCCTTATGCTTTGCTTGTAAAACTCTTGGCCATGTTTCAAGTCTTACCGTGGATCTTTCTTCCTCAAGAAAGCTTTAACCTACCCTCTAGATTAGGTTAAACACACTACTTTACACACTCATGACAATTATACTTCTTTTTTTTTAATATCCTCTGCAGAATGAAATTACTTTGCTAAAGAATGGATTCCCGATCCATTGACTCAAGATCTGTGAAGTGAAACTGGCCATATTGTATGTCACATATTCCCATACTAACCACTCTTCCCATTGCGTTATAAGAGCACAATTAGTAGTTGTTGAATTGAAGTCCTTCCTTCATCACTTCCTCTCTCTATCTTCTTTTTTCCTCTCTTAAAAATGTCAGAAGACACTAGTAGTTTCTTTTCCGATATTTAATTCCTGGACTTCTATGCTAACTGAGCCCTGATTTTGTTCAGGTGTCAGCCTACAATGTGGTCAGCACTCTTCGTTCTTTGAAGAGAATCAGTGAGGAGAAAGCTATTTTATTTAAAATATTGATGTAGAATTTAAAAGATAACAGTAATGAAAGCCAAACATTAAAAGCAACAAAACTATTGATTTCTAGTATGAAAGAAATTCATCCATTTATCCATGCATTCATCCATCCATCCTAAACATATTTGAGCACCTATTACATGCAAAATATTTTATTAGGCCTTGGATGCCAATGTGAACAAAACAGATATAATCCTTTCCATCAAGGAATAAGCAGGATTATGAGCAAGAATCATAATTGATTCTTGAGCAATTGATTATGAGCAAGAATACTTGCTCTGACGTATGTGTGTGTGTGCATGCGTTGAAGATAGGAAGTTATGTTCCAGACAGCAGCATCATGTATAAAAACCCAGAATTGAGAGTCTACATGATTTATTTGAGGAACTGAAAGTAATTCAGCTTAGCCAGGGAGGAGAATGAGGCAGGAAACAGTGAGATATGTGGCCCAAAATATAGATAGAGCCAGACCATGAAGGGCTTTGTTAGCCATGTTAAGGAACTGAATTTTATTCAAAGAACAATGGATAGCTTCAGAAGAATTTGCACTGTAATACAGCATTTTGGTAAGATCAACCTGGATGTCAGGTAGAGATGTTGGGTGAGAGAGGAGGCAGTGAAAGCAGAGGAAACTTTGAAAGGTCACGTGATTTAATGAGTCTTAAAATTTTCCCCATTATGGAATACCAGGAAATCAATGATGATGTTGTTCTGCATATTGGTTAAACTGGAGAGTATTTGAAGCACCTGATTAGGCTTCTGGCTATTGGAGGGGACAGGCTGGGGGAAGCTCCCCCAGGCTAGTAGGCTGCTTTAGACCCAACTGGAATCGATAGTTAGGCATTGAGGCACACCTGTAAATCAGTCTGCTCATATGTTGGAAAGCTCCAATTTAATTTTACCTCTGGTGTTTACAGACCTGCTTTGAAGAATATTAACGTGACTCAAAGTAATTTCATAGATAAGGAGGACCCTTGGTCAAATTGCCACTTAGCTTCCCTCAAGTCCTTTCCAACATCCTAATACCCTCTCTCTCTGTCTGATCCTCTCCTGTGGCTTCCACATCCTTCCAGGTGTCTTCTGTACATCCTTTCCACTCCACACAGCCAAGTCTCCTTGTACCATTCCCTCAGGGCTCTATTCTGCAAAGATGCAGTAGGAAAACAGTGATGAGCCAATTATTTTAGTCACACTGATGTTTAAGTCAGCACAGTTACTTGACCAGGATAAAAACACAGATGTCAAGACGGTCATCAGTGTGGAATTATACTAGTGGGATTTTCTGACAGGAGCACACTGGAACAAGTGAGGTGAAAAAAGCAGGGAGCAATTGGGAAGAAGTAGCAGGGACGCCCACAGAGCCCCTGAGTGAATCTTGCTGCTGCCTGGATAATTTGCCAGGTGGATTATGGTGATGCTTAATTTGCATAAAAAAGCAGCTAGGCCTGGCTGGAGCCTGCAGTGTCTACAGGCTGCATCTCCATATTAAACAAATCTTTGTAGTTAGGGAATTTGCTTCATCTAAAGGCTTCATGGAGAGATTTAACTAGTATTTAGTAATTAAATTTCAAAACATCCCTATGAAGCAAGCAGAACGCTGTTTCCTTGCCTCGTCTAGTAAGAAACCAAGGGAAGTACAGAGAGGCCCAGCAGCTCTTTTAGAAGACGGCCTGAGGAGGGACTCTGCTGCTCACCTCTGTGTTTACACACCTTCTGATGTGGGATGAAGGTTCAGTAAGTGTCTCCATAAGAGTAAATAATGCATCAGAAAAGATTAAGGCATTTCGATAGGGTGGGCAGACTGATGCTTCACTGAATCCTACTGGCCAGGACATCTCCAACTTTGGTGCCATCAGACACTTCGTGGCCTGGGCCCCAGTGCCTGGAGGTTCTGATTCAGTTTGGGGATTTAGTTCTTACAGGCGATCCAAGTGTTTTTGAGCCACTACTACAGACTGACTCTCTAAATCATAGATGTGAGATTCATTTGATGGACAAAAGGCAGTCTAAAGACTATAAGCTTTTCAAAGTAAAGATCAGCGCCCACGCCTTCCCACCACACTCCAGGAGGACGGGAATGTCCTGGGTCTTATGCAAAGTTGTTTCTCCTCATAGTTGAAAACAGTGCCTGGCAGTCAATAAATATTGGTCAAATAAGTGAGTGAATGGATGAACAAATCCAACGCTATTTCCCCTAACCACACTCTCTCAAGTCATCAGAAAATTTTTCTTAAGTTATCTGGGGAATAATACAATGGGGATTCTAGAAGAAATAAACTGTCTAAAGGGATGCTTTGTCCTCCTGAGTGGCAGATCTGAAAGATTTGGTGGAAGATGAGAGGCATTTGTTCTAGGGAGTTTTATTTCATTTTCCTGGAAGTATTTTCCTCCATTAGGTAACCAGGATAACTTTCCTTGATCAAAATCACCAGGACAGGGGAGCTGTTGGTCTTTTCCCTAACTTTCTAAATATATATCCTCCCAGCTTGTGCCACTGGCTTGCCAAGCAATGTGTAATAATACATCTAACTACACAGTATATGTGGCCTTGTCCAAGTCTGGGGGAAGATTCCCAACCTACTTCATATATTAGTGGCATTGAAGGAACTATTGATAGTTCCTATTTACTACTATGGTGCCTAATATATGAAGAAATAACTACCCAAGAGACCTTGGCACCAATCATTTTGGGTCAGCTGGGAGTGCAGGGTAAAAGGATTTAGGAGATTTAGGGGAGGCATAGAAAACAAGAGATAGCTACTTGCCATATAACAGCTTGTATCACTACGCTAATGCCTGCAATTGGTAAACATATGCTTCTTACAAGTTTAATTCAGAACAAAGGATTCCAGACTCCCCAGTAAATTTAATTCTTCCTTTCTCCCTCCCCACACAACTTCCCTGAGACCATGGGGAATAAATCAACCTTCCCGGAAATGCCTGCCGTGGCCCGTTGGCCATACTCCCCACCCCATAGCATGTGACAAGTGGCCTTGAGGCTTTGGAGAGGTTGTCAGTACCCGTTCTGTGGCAGGGTGTGCCCTGCTCCAGCCCTTTCTCGTGCAGTTCCAAATGTTGGTGGCAGCAATGGTTTACTGGGAACATCCTGCACAGATTTTAAACATAAGGAAACAGCTTATATAATTTTACAAAAGCAGGAATGTGTCACTATAAATCTCAGTCACCACAGCATATAACAACGGCAAGAATTTTTCAAGATTTGTGGTTGGCTTTGCAGGAAGTCAGTGGATTGCTCTAACTGGGCTCCTTGCTGCTGTTTTTAAAAAATGGCTGACAAGGGGGGAAGTTTTTCTAGTGGGTTTCAAGCCTTAAGGTGAAATTGCCTTCCCCACCCCAGTGTCATCCCAGTGTCTTGCACACAGCATCAATTCCATTCCTCTTCCCCCCAAATGAACTCACTGGGGTCAGGGAGTAGCTTCCTCATTTTAGTGGTCAGTTGGTGCCAATGGCTCTCAACCAGGGGTGATTTTGCACACACTCCATCACCCCCAAAAAAAACAGTTGGCAATGTGAGATGTTTTTGATCGTCACCCATGAAATAGAAAAATAAATGACAAAAAAAAAAGCCAAAACCCTCTAACCCTTTGAGATACAGCCTCTTTCTTTACTGCAAAGCTTCTTGAATGATAAGACTAGTTTTGCTCTCACCAGTCCCTTTCATTCTGCTTTCGTCTACCTCTATCATGGAGTGACCTTCGCTTAGCCTGTAGGCGTCACTGACTCTCAGCATTATTGACTTTTTTCGTAAAGCTCTCTTCTTTCTTGGCTGTTACCTACACATTTGCCTACCTCTCAAGCTGCTCTTCTGTCTCTCTCTTTAATAACTATGATCGTTGGCTGACGATACAGTGATAAAATCCAGTTGTTGTTTTTTTATGGTTTTCTTGTCACATGGTGTTGATAACACAACTCTCAGCATCTAATGTGTGAATGGTGAATTGGCAACAGGCTTTGGGTGACATTAGAATTCTCCTTAACATCCTTATAAATAACTGCTTCATAAACTACTATGCCTGCCTTTGAGCTGAGATAGGGTTCGGATCGGGGGGGGGGTCCATTGCTGCCTCAGTTTTCTAAACGGTAAAATAGAGAGATGAAAAGTTTGCTGTGTTTGCCTCTATCTTTGACAGCCATGCTCCTTCTTCCAGTATGATTGGCTCATAGTACACAGCACCTCCGAGCTTTCATTCACCAGCTTGGCTTCAAATTTTACTTTTATATGGATGAGTCCCTTATCCGCTTATCCAAAAATGTCTTTTATTTTAAAATCATAGACCACACCTGTATTTTCCTCTGAACTTCTTGATGTCATCTTATCTAACTAAAGAAACCATCAGCATTTAATGCGACTTCTGAGTTTTCACTGGCTTCTGTAATAGGAGTGGCCGACTGGTATGCCCATTTGATGGGTTCCTGTGGAGGTATGCCAGGTCCTGTCTGGCTCTTTGGAGTGTTCTTAGAACATTCATGGTCACATCTATTTGCAGCAGTTTTGAATTCTCTGACCTCAGGGGTGTCTTTCATCTTTCTTTGAGCATTTTACACACCCTCTGATAATCTTGTGTCTCCTAAAGGACTAACAGGGACATCTTGGGTTCCTTTATATTCCATGCATGGTGTGGGGGACTGAAATGCTTTTGCATCATCTTTCTACCTGCTGCCTTCTCCATGCTATCACTTCTGTGTCATGTTCATGCTGGTGCCAAACCAAAGGATGGCATTCTTCTGGGTGCCTATAGGTTACTGTCTACAAAGACCAGGGAAGTAGGCCAGTAGCTCCAGATGTCACTCATCTAATGTTTCTAATGTTTCTGCTTCCCCCTCCTCATCTTCCTTCTGCATTCCCATCCTCAAGTTGGGGCAAAGATTGGGGGTTGGGAGGATGAAATCCAGGCATCTGGTTTCATCTACGTCCCTGTTGCTCTCTCCTTCCTCCAGTCCTTCAGATTGTAAGAAGTGAGCTTCAGTGGTTGTCTTTCACAAGGTGTCTGTGCCTAACCTGACACAGAGTAAGTGCAATAACCTCTCCACCCACCTTGGAGATTGGATTAATCCAGGCTGTTCTGGCCCTTGGTGACTAAATTCTCTCTTTCTGAATGCAATATTTTTAGTTGTAACACTCAATAATAATACATGGTTAATTATATTTGTATGTCTATGTCCTTTAAGGTCTATAGACCCTGTTTTATACATCTTTGCATTCCCAGGGCCCATGAGTATGCCATAGTAGTTTTGATTAACTGTACTAATGTTAAAGAAAATGCCTTGAACCACTGGGGGCAAGTTAGGAAAGGGTATTATGGTAATTTTGAATTGAAACCAAGGAAAAAAGTCAGAAACTAATGGTCAAACTTTCTTCTCACATGGGTTTATTTTATCCCCTATGAGTGTATTGGACTTTGTTTAAGTCAAATGCTTAGCCATTTCAATTCTTCAATAAATAGTGGCCATGGCAGTATTCTCAAGTTTATTTGGCTTACTCAGTAACTACAGGTGAGAGATTGGACTTACATTTTAGGAGTCCAGTACCCTGTGATATTTATAGAAGGAGTGAGCCTGGGGAGATAGTAGGTATGCTAATAATGTGAGAGTAATGACTCTCACTCATGATTTTGAGGAAAATTCTGTCTGATGTGTTAAAGTACAATAAAACAGATCATTTGAAGACTATAATTGCCGTATATACATTTTGTTTTCCTAGTTTATGATTAAACTCTTATTGAAAGCTGTTGACTGATGATATGATCAGGAAATTTCCATCTTCCCAACTAAGTGCATTGCTGTGAAGACACAATACCCATCATCTGATATCTGTGTAATGAATTAGCAGCAATTGGATGCCACTTGAAATTTTCCCATGGGAACCACATGAGCTATAGATTACTTACTTCAGCCATCCATCTATCATTCAGATGTTTTGCCTGTCCTATTTGTCTACTGGAATATAGAAAATTAATGTTCTCTTTTTTCTTTCCTTTTGCTTCTACCATCCACTATATGTTTCTGTGAAGTCTCCCCAGCTAAATCACAAGTAATTTCATGTATGGGAGCAAGATAAATAAATGTAACTGCATTTGGTGTAAGTAATTACATTTCACTTTCTCCTTTGAGTCCTCTCAATCTGATGGACCCAAACGGAACATAAACTCTTCAAATTCATTAGAAACCCACATGGTGGCCATCTGTGGCAGATATGGTGATTGGATCATGCAACTCCGTTCCAACCTCTCTGCGGCATGCTTTACATCAGTGGTTCTATAGTTCCCAGATCAGCAGCTTTACTATCATCTGAGAACTTGTTAGAAATGCAAATTCTCAGACTCCACCCCAGACTTACTGAATCAGATATTATGGGGTGGGCCTTAGCAATCTGTGGTTTAACGAGACCTCTAGGTGATTCTGTTACACACTAAAGTTTCAGAACCACTGTATACTAGTTTGCTACTCAGAGTGTAGTCCATGGGCTAGCAGCATCAGCATCATCCAAGAGATTGTTAGAAATACAGATTGGGTTCCAACCCACCCAACTGAATGAAATCCTGAATTTTTCCTAAACACCCAGATTTTTCATATGTACGATGAAGTTTGAGAAGCAATGCTTTTCATCTCTGGTTTAACTATGACTGCATATTGGAACCACCTGTGATTTTATCTCTTTTTTGATTTACTTGTTATGAAGTGTGGCCAGAGTGTTTGGATTCTAAAATCTCCCTATGTATTTCTAATATGACTCTCCCTTATGTCATGGTAGAGATTAGGAAGCTAAATATCACATTTTCCAGTTAGCTTGTCTGCAAATGACCTAACTTTCTTCAAGTGAGTGACCTGAGCATGTTTTGAGTGCCATAAGTAAAGCAGCTTCTGGCCCTGTGTTGGCAAACACAGCTGTGGTTTTCCTGCAGCAGTGATTCCCAGGTCCCAGTGTTCATCTTTAGCTTTCATGGAGTTGAGAGTTGAGGTACACATTTTCCAGGATGAGCCTCAGCAGAGGGGCTGTGGCACAAAAGCCTACAGTTGGAACAGAAGCTCCCTGATCTTCTGGGCACCTGATCCTGTTGAAGGTAACAGTTCCTCTGGACAGCCTATTCTGCAGCGTTGTTTTCTAAGTCATCCATGCAAAGTCAGCCTAGAGCCTTTCTAGCCATTTTGTAAGCAATTAAATCCTTTTCCACCTCAAACTGCCAGAGTGTTTTCAGTTATCTGCTATTGAACTTCAATTGGCCTATCAAAACCATGTAAGATATAAATTCTGCGTCCAGGTCAATCATTGATTGTTCTTGAAGTAGGACTCAGCTATGTTTTGCATAACACGATCTACTTTCTTTCCACTTAAGAACTGGATTTTTATCATCAGAAATACAAATGAGTCACAAGGAAATGACTATGCAATCCAAGCTTATGATACCAGTTGAGAACAGCTCTTTCTCTAAAAATTATCCCCACCCTTCCCACAAGTGCACATTCCACTCGTGTGCTCAAGTCACATTTGTGCCGATTGTAAAATCTTGTCTGCTAGCCCTTGCTCCGTCCAGGTCTTAAAAGCCCTTCCCATTTGGAAAGGCAAGAATGATTCCTTCACTGCTTGGCTAAAAAATATAATAAAATGATTTTTTTTCATTTATTTCAGGAGTCAAAAGCAAGCACGAGTTTTTTTCCTCTAAATTCGCATCTGCTTCATATTCACCGAGAAAGAGAGCCAATGTAGTTATGTATGTATAAGGTCTACTTTTCAAATGCTGCTTTATGATTGAACTTTTATATTAGACATCTCTGATTTTTCAAGAGTGTTTTCTATACATAAAGAGTAATGATGGTTTTTGGTATTAGGAACTGGTGGTCCAGCAAGGGGGCAGGTAGGAAGATAGGAAGCCAGGAAAAGAGGAGAATGATAAGGAGACTGAAGTAAAAGAAGGAGGTAGGAAGACCCACCCGGTCACTCCTGAGAGAACAAGGCTCAGCAGCAACTTGCCATCAGTACTGCTGTGGGAAAAAGCCATAAATATCATAGGAATGATTTATCTTTGCCCCAATTTAGAGTCTTCAGTATTATTCAGACAATTCTGGAGTACTCATCATCCTTTAAAATAACTTGTGTGGCCAATAGAGCTTAGGTTTCCTTCATGTAAGATGTCATGCAGGGCTTCCTTTTTGAGGACAGATGCATCTGCAGTACATCCCTAAAGCATCTCACTGGGCAGGCCATTCAACAAGATTGCTGACTGGTTAAAGCGTAGAAACTCATCTCGTCCTATATTAACCTCAACAGTGCATTTGCTAGTGGTTGGGATGGGGGCAGAAGAAAAAAGATGGTGTTTTTATGGATGTTCCTTTCATATTGGTAGTTAGAAGTTATTGAGCCATCCTCAAAAGCTGTTTAGTGGAATCTCCTTTATGGGGATTAGTGTTCACTCTGTATACGGTTTTCACATAGTGTTCATTATTCTAAAGAAGCAGAGCAACGGGAGCAATGGAATACAGCACCAATGCCTACCCCAAGTGCTCTGTGAAGACCACCTCCTTGCCTTTCCCGGATAGGGCTCCATCTGCAAAGGAGGCAGGGTAGGCAGTTGAAGATAATCTCTTATGCTCTATCGAGTATAATCCTTCCCCAATATCTTTGACCTTTCTTTGAAAATCATCTCAAAGAGAAGCACTCATAGTACAGCAGCTTCACTTCCATGTGGTGCTGGGGTGATATGCAATTAGACATGCCCTGACTAGGAATGTAGAATAGACTTGGCAGTCTAAATTGAACTGCAACAAATGTAATCCTTTTGAAGCTAGGATTCTTCCAGTATAGGTAACCAGGACAGGTTGACTTGGTGTACAATGAGTTGGAGCTAAACCCCACATGAGGTTGGCATGTACTTAGATATACAAATTTCACTTATACTCTCCTCTAAGATGAATATTCATAATATTTAATTTCTTGTTGGTTTTATGCATTTTCTTTCACTGACTATAGAGGTTTGTGGCTTTTCTTTTAATTTTGCAAAGCTTTCACATTTAAATAGATTTTAGAACACCAAAACATTTTCCAAATAATTTCAAAATGAACTGTATCCCCCAATTAATTTGATTTGTGGAAAATAAAGAAAAAAGGTTTATTAACAGGAAGCTTCAAAATATAGTTTAATTACTTACACATGTAAACATGTTTAGGCATAGGTTCTCAGTGAAGGAATAGCATGCAATACTTTCGTGCTCTGACTACTGCCCACTTAAAAAATGTTCTGCTCCATGTGCAGGTGTGATTACACAGCCAACTACCAATTTTGACTGGCTCAGGCATCCTTTTGAGAATGTCCAGATGGGCATGAGTGTTGGAATTGGCAGTTAAATTATAGAGCCCAATATATCCTTTTAAAACAATAAGTCACTGACGTGGAATATCAATGTTTCTTATCATCCCTAAGTAGATTTCAAAGAACACTTTGGTTTTTAAACAGAGAATTGCATTTCCTAATTTCTTTTGAATATCAGGATAGACTTTCCCTAATTTCATTCCTTATATTTGGTCCAAATACCTTACTGATAATGTCAACATAATTTTGCATAAAGATGAGTCAGAAATTGGCTTGAGGTCATCTGGTGTCTTTAAATACCATGCTCCAGAGCCCATCACCTCCCCCGCCCCCCACCACCAGAGACATGGTTTATAGGAAAAGGTAATTAAAACAGAACAGAGGAAGAAGAAGGTGAAGACATCTCCTTGATTCTTTATGTTCTGAATCACAAACCCGCCCAGTCACTCCTGAGAGAACAAGGCTCAGCAGCAACTTGCCATCAGCACTGCTGTGGGAAAGAGCCATTAATATCATAGGAATGATTCCTCTTTGCCCCAATTTAGAGTATTATTCAGGAAATTCTGGAGTACTCATCATCCTTTAAAATAACTTGTGTGGCCAATAGAGCTTAGGTTTCCTTCATGTAAGGTGTCATGCAGGGCTTCCTTTTTGAGGACAGATTCATCTGCAGTACATCCCTAAAGCGTCTCACTGGGCAGGCCTCCCAACAAGATTGCTGACTGGTTAAAGCGTAGAAACTCATCTCGTACTATATTAACCTCAAGATTGCATTTGTTAGTGGTTGGGATGGGGGCAGAAGAAAAAAGATGGTGCTTTTATAGTGCCTGGCACACTCTTGGGTACAAGGCTGCCATGTGATGGCATTTCTGGTGATGATTTGAAGGTGAGCTGCCAGGTGGTCTAAGATTTCCAATGTCACAAGCCAGATGACAGCCAAACCTTACTCTTTTACCATATAGGAAATAAAGTCAAAACAAACATTTTAAAGGCAACACAAAAGTAAGTCAATGTAGAAAGAAAATCTGAGAATCATGTGACTTTATGTAATTTTTAAAATACTTTTAAGTATTGGCATTTCACAATAGAGAAGGAGCAGGCAATGGGTAACAGGATTAAAGCAGTGGCTCCAGGTTTTCTGGTGTGAAGCTGAATTTCCTGTAGGCAAATTCTAAAGGAACTACCTCATCTGCTACTTCCTTACATAGGTTTGGCTGAAGAATTTGCCCAACTTACATGCTTTGTTTTATCGGTGTTCCATGCGCGTGACTAGAAATAACTTAGACATATCAAACATATTCCAAGTTGAACTCCTGATCTTCTCCACAAAACCTGTGCCCTGTGTCAGTTGATGAAAACTCTAGCCTTAATCAGGCCGTAAACTTCAAGTCATCTTTGGATTGGTCTTTCTTTTACTCCCTACATTCAATTCTTCTGAAAATCTCATCACTTCTGCAGTTACTGTCCTGGATCTGACCAAACATCACATCCCTCCTGGATTCCTGCAATAGCCTCCTAACTGGCCTCCCTACTTACACCCTTGTTCCTTAGAATTTATTCTTGGCCAGAGGACCCTTTCAAGTAAAAATGAAATCAAGTTATTCCTTAGGGCAATATCCTCCAATGGCTCTCCATTTCACCCAGAGTGAATGCCCTTGAAATCTTTACCATGGTCTACAGTGGCTCTAAACAGCCTGGCCAATAACCTTGTCCTCTGTGGGTCTCTCAATATCTATTCTGTTCCAGCTGCACTGAGTGCCGTGCTGTTTTCTAAACACTTGTGCTACTGTTCCCTCTGCGTGCAGATCTGCATGACTTGGTCTCTCACTTCAAGTCTTTTCTTAAATGTTACCTTCTCAGGCAGACCTGCCCTGACCATTCTACTTATTATTATAACTCAGCGTCCCCAGCACACCCAACCCCCCAGAATGTATTTCCTGTTCTATTTCTTTTCTCCTTAGTACCCATCACCTTTAAACATACTGTAAAATGTGTTCATTTATTCTGTTCACTGTCTATCTCCCCCCGCCCCCCTTAAAGTGTGAGTTCCATGAAGGCATGGATTTTCCTCTGTTTTGTCCACAGATGCTCCCAAAGTGTCTAGAACAGTGCCAGCACATAGTAGGTGCTTAATAAATATTTAGTTAATGAAGTCATCTCAGCCATCATGTTATAAACTTGTGCTTTATGCTGCAGGCATATTTATAAGGGGCTTGCATATTCAGTTGTTTAAGTCACACGAGCACCCTATGAAGTAGGCATTATTGTCACTCCAATTTAAAGAATGAGAAGCAAAGGCAAAAGAAGTAAAGAACCCAAATTCATGCATCCGGGAAGCAGGGAGCCATTATTGAAACCTAGTTCTTTCCACCTGAAAAGCCCAGGTGCCTTGCCCCTGCCCCACCTCTTGGTCTGCACCCCCTTAACTCCTCTAAGCAGCTGCGGCCCTTTCTGTCCTTCTATGCCTCCTTCCCTTCTCCGTCTGAAAAAGCGTTCTGGCTCTAAGAGACTCCACTCCTCAGGTTTCTCTCTATATGTGTAATATAGGTTCTAAAAACTGTCATGAACCTAGAACCCAGGTCTTCTAAGTCCTCATTGAGTTTCTTGTGTGTGTGTGTGAGACACCAGGCTTTCCTGCCCGTGACATATTGAAATAGCTACATGAGTTCAAACCGAGGATGTTTGGATTCATGTGTCATAATGCAAAATCTCTGCAAAGAGCATGAAATTTCATCTGTGTTTAGAGAACTGGTATGATTCATTTCCAAGCAGAGTTATTTTAACTTAAACTTAAACCTGCTTTTAATAGTGTTCCATCATAAAAAAAAAAAATGAAGTAATTTTGTTTTGGGTCCAGGGCTTGGATGTGTTTTATTTCTTTGGGGTCTCTTTATCCAGATATGCTTTTATTTCTTGGTGATCCCCAAATAGTTGGGCCAAATCCCAGCAACCTAGAGACTCTACCTAAGTATTTGTGGCCTATTTTCTTTTAATCTCACTGGCCTATAAATAAATGATTGGTGAGAGTGTCAATATGCAGTGTCCACCATTACAATGCAGAAATGTGTCTGAGGGAAAATCCATGACCCCTAGATTGTTTAGGTGAGGGTTATCTCTCCTGCCCACACTAGTGTCCAGCTGTGGAGGTTGCAAATGCTGTTTACCTGCATCAGATTCCACAGAGATTGGAAACCATATTAGATTTCTTCACAGCATATACTTAAACCCCACCACCATCTGCTGATTCTTCCCTTACCCCAGTCTTTTTCTCCTTAACTCTTTACTTGAATGATGTAACCCTCTTCTTACATTTTTCCTTCTTCCTCTATTTGAAATTGCTTTTAAAATAATCTAAAATAATGAGTAAGATCAGGAACTAACCAAGGATCTCTACTCTCATCACTTGAATTCAACATTGTATTAGAGATTCTAGACAAAATAATAAGAATAAAAATTAATATGTAAATTAATTTAAAAGGTACAGATTGAAAAGGAAGAAGTAAAACAGCCTTTATGCACAGATAACATAACCAACTACGTAGAAATTCTGATAGAATCCACAAAAAAGCTACAGGAAGTAACAAGTGAGCTTAGAAAGGTTGCAGGATACAAGACAAATGTAAAAAATTGATTTGTATGTCTATATACTAGCAAGAAACAATCAGATATTGAGATTTTAAAAAACAATATGATTTGAAATAGCATCAAAATATGAAATACTTAGGGCTGAATCTGACAAATGATGTGAAAAGTATAACACTATCTTGAGAAAAATTAAGGACACCTAAGTAAATGGAGAGAAATATCATATTCATGAGTAAAAGACAATGTCATTCAGATAGAAAGCCAAACTGATCTATAGATTCAATGCAATCCCAAACAAAATCTGAGCTATTAGCTAGCTGAGTCTAAAATTCATATGATGATGCAAAGAGTGTATCAAAGCCAAAGCAAGCTCGACAAAAAGAACAAAGTTGGATGACTAACATGGCCTGCCTCCCACACCTACTTTAGAGCTACAGTAATTGTGCACATTCGTGCAAGTGGAAAGTCCATAAATAGCTCCACATATGTAGGAATAAGCTGATTTTCAGCAAAGTGCAATGGCAATTTAGAGTAAAAAGGACAGTCTTTTCATCAATGGTGCTGGTCTTCTCAGTGTTTGGATATCCATATGGAAAAAAATCAGATAGAAAAGAAGGAAGAGCAAGGGCAGGGGCAGGGGCTGGGGCAAGGGCAGGGGCTGAGGCAGGGGCAGGGGCTG
>PVIY010034509.1:0-26963 GCA_004026745.1 Myrmecophaga tridactyla
CGCATGCCCGGGAGAGTGACTTGTACCACCATGGGACTCAGGGCCATTTGGAGAGCTGATGAGTGCCCCCTCCAGGCCAGTTGTGTTGGTCTGGAAGCTGCCAGAATGTGGTATACCAGAACTGGAACAGCTTTCTAAAAAGGGAATTTAATAAGTTACAAGTTTACAGTTCTAAGCCTATAAAATTGTCCAAACTAAGGCATCCAGGAAAGATTCAAGGAAGGCCAATGGGTCAGGAACACCTCTGTTACCTGGGAAGTGACATGGCTAACATCTGCTGGCCTCTTGCTCCTGGGGTCCATTGCTTTCACCCCCTGTTCCTGTGGAGGTTCCTCATTCTGCTTCTCCAGGGCTTGCTTTCATCTCTTGGCTTCCCTTGGCTCTCTCCAAGTTCTGGCTTGCTTAACATCTCATGGCAACATCTGCTGGGCTCCAAGCACCTCCAAACATCTGTGTCTCTGTTCTCTAAGTGTTGGCATCTGGGTCAGCTCTGCTCTGAAGTTTCTGTCAGCTCTGTCATTTCTGAGTCTCTACAAAATGTTTCCCCTTTTAAAGGACTCAAGTAAACTAATCAATACCCACCTGGAATGGGTAGAGTAATAGCTCCATCTAATCAGAGATCACACCCACAATTGGGTGCATCACGTTTCTGTGGACTTAATCTAATCAAAACTTCCAACCTACAGTATTGTAGATTAAGATTAAAAGAAATGGTTCCCTCCACAAGATTGAATCAGGATTAAAACGTGGCTTTTCTGGTGTACATAATATTTTCAAACGGGAACACCAGTCACAGCAGGGGACCAGTGTGCCCTGCAACTGATTGGAAGGAAAGGAAGAATGAGCCCTTCACTGGCTCTGTTTCTAGGTATACTATAATTTCTCCTGTAGAGGAGATAGCCTTAATTTTTGCAGGTCACAAAGCACTTGGACAATCATTTAATCCCTCTGAGTCTTGTTTTCAGGGTAACAATAGCATCTTCTAAGATAGGTCATATGTCAACTTGCAGCTGCTCAGCATCTTCTGATCACTATTCTTATGTGAGGATAATTTCCCATGTTGGGAGTCCTACCTTCCTAAGGCAGAAGCCAGAACTTGTTCCCCAAAC
Source organism: Myrmecophaga tridactyla (assembly GCA_004026745.1). Classification (NCBI taxonomy): domain Eukaryota; kingdom Metazoa; phylum Chordata; class Mammalia; order Pilosa; family Myrmecophagidae; genus Myrmecophaga; species Myrmecophaga tridactyla. The sequence goes on from PVIY010034509.1 coordinate 1,110, forward strand.
CTCCCTTTTAGCTTGGGTACGGGCCTGTGACCTGGCCTCCTCCAATCAAGTGTATCTCTGTGAAACAATTTAATCTGGAAGCAAGACATGCAGGCATGCAGGTATGTGCACGGACTATGTTCACCATCATGTTTATGAGAGGAGCTAGGTTTCTGCGTCTTTGGTAGGGAAACCACCACGGAGTGGACTGGAGATTCTGAGACCTACTTAAGATCTTTAAAATACTGCTTTTATACTTAAACTCACTGGAGCAGAGCTTCTTGTTTATATCTAGTCCCCCACAGGGTTGTTGTGAGTGAGGTAATGGGCACGAAGTTCTTAGTGGAGCATCTGGCACATGGTGTGTATTCCATGGTGGAAGCGCTGCGCTTCCAGTTTCCCAGCTGTCCATACTTACACTTACTAATGGGGCCACACGTCTTTCAACCACCTTTATCCCTTACTCCCAACATGCAATCAGTCACCCAGACTTATCACAAATGACTCCCCAGGCTGTCCCCTCTTTTCTGGTCTAACACTTCTTTCATTCCTACAACAGCTTCCATTCCCACCCTTTGGGCCCTTTAAGCCCGCTGTCTCTCTAGAGTGTCAATCTGGCCATGTCTTTCCCTGTTTGAAACCGTTCAGTGGCTCCTTGTGATCTGGAGAAGAAAAATCAAACTCTAGCCCAGTATTCATTTTCTCCCAACCTATTCATTTTAACAGTCCCATGATATTGAACTTCTCAGTCTTCACAGACACATCAGGACTTTTCATACCTCTAACTTGAGCTTCTGTCTGCCCAGAATGCTGTTCAAACTCTTCTTCTCCTGGTCAATTTCTACACACCCTTCAAAATCAAGATCAAATATCACCTCCTGGGGGGGCCACAGTGGCTCAGCAGGCAGAGTTCTTGCCTGCTATGCCAGAGACCCAACTTCGATTCCAGTGCCTGCGCATGCAAAAAAAAAAATCACCTCCTCCTGGAGGTCTTCCTTGACATTCCACCTTCCCCAAAGATAGTCAGTGACCCCCTCTGCATGTTCTATATGGTACTTCATTGCCACACGATACAGCCAGTGCTGCTATTACCTAATAATTTTCTCCCTCCACTGAGTATCTATAGGGCAAGTAGTTATCTTATTAATCACTGTTTGCTACCAACTAATAAGAGTGGCTGACAAATAGTAGGTATTCAATATATGCTTGTGGAATTTTTGCCCAACAATAAGGGCTAAAATTTATTGAGCACTTATTCTGTATCAGATACTACCTCATTTATTTTGCCCACCAATCCTCTGACATGAATGCTATTGTTAACCCCTCTTTAACTGACAAGGAAGCCAAGGATCAGAGAGATTAAACAAACAGCCTATGTCACACAGCCAGGAAGGGGCAGAGAGGCATGATTTGAACACCACATGTTTGGAGTAAAACCTGGACTCCTGACCACTTTGCTATGTACACCTCAATGACGAGGCTTGATAAGACCATAATAATGCTATGGGTGAACTTTTCCATAAACATTCGGTTTTCTGCCTTCACCTCCTCCACAGTAATGTATGTACTTATTTAATCATTTATTCAGTAGATATTATCCATTATGTAGTAAATTCCATGCTAGACACTGTGGGTAAGGTGGTTAATAAAGCAGACATGACTTATGTCTTTAGAGAATTACAGTCTAGTAGGAGACTTTTGGGTAAACTCCCTGGTGTGTTGATTGCAAATTGCTATGACAACACAGAAACTGGTTTTGTGAAAACACACAGGGCATATAACTCAGACCTGGATGTGGCAGGTATAGCTGATAGGCTAAACCATTCCCCAAGCCTTTTGTTCTTTGTTTAATTCCATTCTTGAGGCTGAAAGAAAAAACAAGTTCTCATTTTCCTAGCCTGCCTGCCAGCTGGGTTTAGATATGTGATCCAATACTGGCAATGAAATGTAAACTGAAGTCTTCTGTTGGGGGAAAACATGTACCTTCCTGATAAAAGAGAAAAATATTGCTGATGCTTTCCCTTCTTCACGCCTTCCTAACTTGAAAGTAGATGGGTGCCTAAAAGTACAGCAGCCATCTGTGACCATGAGATCATCACATGGACTCTGGCCCTGGCGTCTTGGAGAACACTGAATTACTACCAGTAATTGTTGTTATGGGGACATGATTCAATCCCCAAAGCCATTGTTAGAATTTTACTTTCCTACATGACTTCTGGAATGTAGTAGGTACTATTGGTTGCCTGCCCATCAGACATTCCCAAACTTTTCTGCCCCTACAAAGCCTAGAAATATCAGATACAAACTTTCCCATCTTTCCTTGCAGGTGGGAATTGCCTTATGACTCAGTTATATTCAGTGATATGTAAGAAGACTTCTGTGGATGATGCTTTTGAAAAGACTTTTCCTTCCTTGATTAGAGGAGGATAGGTATATGAGGAGAGCACTCTCACCACCCCATAGCTCCCCTGTTTCCTGCTTGATGTGGACATGTCATGAAGAGATGCCTGGAGCTGTGGCAGGCTTGCCTTCTGTCCACCGTGAAACCACAAGTCTAAGGACAAAAACCTGGCAGGCTGAGGATGCTAAAGCAGAAAGATGAAAAGATCCTCTCAGAGTGACCAAAAACAATCCTGAAATGATGATTCTGAACTTCTTGCTAAGGTGTGAGCTATTGTTAGGCAAAATTTTGTTACTTACAGCTGAAAGCATTGCTGCCATATCTGTATCAGTTATGCAAAATCAGCCATCCCAAATTTAAAATCACAATTTATGGTTCTATAAGTCAGGCTGGGCTCATTCGGGTGGCTCTTCTGCTGGACTCGCCTGGTATCTAATAGGCGCAATGATCTGAAGGCTTGGCTTGGCTGGCTGGTCTGAGATAGCCTCACTCACTTATCTGGTTGTTAGTTGATGCTCACACTTGGGTGTTTTGCTTGTCTTTCATGTGGCCTGTCCAGCAAGATAGCCTGGGTAATTTTACATGGTGGTGGAAGCCTTCCATGAGAGGAGACCATGATCAAATACTTAAACCTCTGCTTAAATCACGTTCACAGGCATCCCATAGACCAAAGCAAGTTACACAACCACAGGCAGAGGCAATATGGGAGAAGACTGGACAAGAGTACAGAAACCAGGAATCTTGATTTGATTCATTCCAGGGGAGGTGGGACATTTCTGCAAGGAGCATTGAAAAAAAATTAGAGGAGGAATGAATGATGGGCTCATATTTGCATTTCTGAAGGATCATTCTGGGTAAGAGGGTCTAGTGCATTTGAAAGTGGCCAAGGAATAGGACAAACACTAAAAGTCAGTCCTGAGAAATCTGAAATGTGCCCCTTGGGTCTAAAAACTTGGATTTTTGGACATTGCTGGGACTCAGCCATGCAGAAGTACTCTAAGAGATAGGTGGGAAATGAGGCTATAAAGTAACCCAGAGAGATTTCAAAAATTCTGGTTCTGATGAGAGATAACATACAGGTAGTAGGCATGGAGTTGAAAGTTTTCTCTTCCAACAGTTCAGAGACTTGAGGATGTTTTAATGCTATGGGGAGGATCCATTAGAAGCTGAGAGGCTGAAGTTGCAGGAAGGGGGTTGGAGTTACTGACAGAGCAAGATCTCTGAGAAGTGGGGAGAAATCCAGAAATTCATATGTTGTAACTCAATGAGCTTCCCGCCTTCTCAGCCCCCAGGATTCATCATTATTCCCCACCCACGGACTCGTGTTTTGAAAGATTCTCTCCTCCAAACTAACTGCACTTTTTAAGTTAAATTCATGCCCCCATTTAACAAAGTAACCACTGGCAGAAATAACTGAGCCTAAAAGAAGACAATCATTGTGTTTTATTGAATTCCAGCCTAGGGCAGAAATATTCAACTATGTGGTTATCCTGTTTGGCCTGATTGCAGGGAAATGGGGCTGTTTCCATCAGATGTTAGGGATTTGGTACCTCGCTAGTTAAGGGGCAGCCCACAGGATAGCCAACTATGCAAAATCCACAGGGACTCCGGAGTATGAATGGGACCAGAGTTCACACTTCCTGAGGCCAGGGTGCTGGACTTTGTGTCACTACCTGCAAGTCATCCCAGGAGCAGACATTACTGCCCTGCCATTTCCCTATCATTTCCTGATCTGAGGGCAATTTCCAGTAAAAGGGTACAGCTGTGAGCTATTAGCCAGCATTTTGGGGGGCATGGAAACATGGTCCAGAGGAGAGATTTGAGCTGGCACCATCTGTGACACCATCAGAGGCAACCCCACAAAAGACCTTTAGGATACCTGCTAAAATAGCAACTATTCAGTTCCCATAGCTTTGTTTTATGCTGTTATCCATTATCAGCTTTTACTTGACATTTACCCCTTTAGAGTCTCAAGGCACATTCTGCAATGCAGGCTCCAAGTCCCACAAAAGTGCTGCCTGCTTCAACACCTGAGCCCTGTGTTTCCTTCCAAAGTCGTTTGTGGACCTTAGGGTTTGAGCCTTGGGAGAAGGTTGTGGCTCAGCAGTTTTCCCACAATAACTCAAATCAGTTGAGATAAACTTGGGTCTTGCTTGAAGTCCTTGAAGACCAGAAGAGAAGGCTTTTCCCGGTACACAGTTATTTCCAAAAAGATTGATAATAAAGCCATTAGCGGATAACTGGGTGTTTCCCACCTTCTCTGTGTTCCATGTGGAATCCCTCTCAAATACTCGGCAAAACAAGGAGGTAGGCATCTTTCTTTTGCACATTTTTCCAAAGAGGGAAGGTCATTTGCTTAAACCAGGGGTCAGCAAACTTTTTCTGTAAAAGGCCAGACAGTAAATACTTGACGCTTTGTGGGCCATACAGCTCTGTTTCAACTATTCAACTCTGCCCCGAGGCATGAAAGCAGACAGAGACAGTATGTAAGTAAACAGTCATGGCTATGTTCCAATAATGCTTTATTTATAAAACAGGAAGGTCGTAGTTTGCCTACCCCTTGCCTGATGCTACTAAACTATCCAGAGGCAGAATCTGGATTCAAACCCAGGCAGGTGAGAGTCCAGAAACTGCACTCTTAACTGTGACACTAATGGTCTCTTGGAAATCACAAGAGTCTAGGAAGTTTGAGAAGAAAGAAGGACTTCCTAACACTTTTCATGCATCCCATGATTTTCCAAGGCTCAGGAAATACTATAGTGTGGTAGAAATTGCATGAGGGAATGGTTGTTAAAATTTCACCTACTTCATAGAATTATGTCAATTAAGTAAAATAGCATATGCAGAATCCTAAGCCTAGTTTCAGACACATAGAAGACTTTTAGTCAATGATGTCCCCTCATCCTAAGGACCAGTTCAACCCTCTCTCTTCTGTAAGGCATGTTCCGACTCTCTCTGGCAGAGGAAGTGGGTCATGTCTGGTGATGCCATTGCACAGCCTCCTTCATTAGTCTTCATCCTGAACTCATGACTCCAAGGAGCCATCATTTGCCCCTAGCCTGACTTCCCATTCCATTCTGGGCTCCTGTAAGGCATAGACCATGTCCTTGACCTCTGCATTTCCAGGATCTAGTTTGGTGGGTTGCCGTGATTAGAATTAGGAGTTCTTATTATTTCCCACTTAAAATGCTGGGGCCTGGATCAGAGGTGCTTCTGGAACAAACCCTCCCTCTTTCACCCTGCATTTCCTTACTGAAGGGTGTGAGGTCTGGAGCCCAAACAACTGGGTTCTCACCTGCCTCTGCCACCACTCAACACCTGTGCAATCTTAGAGAAATCCTGCATCCTCTCTGTGCCACAGTTTCCTCATCTGTAAAACAGAAATTAACAGTGCCTTCCTCATAGGTTTGTTGTTGAGGAGTAAATTATTTCAGACATGTCAAGAACTTAGGATGGTGCCTGACATATGATATGCACTCAATAAATAATATTTTTTCTTGTTATTATCAGGGCTTCCAGTGATGGCCTGTGCGCCTTTTGTCTTGGAATGTTTCTATGTCTTGGAATGTGTCTATGGAAATCAGTTGAGACCTCCAGACCTGTTCAGATATAGATAAAATAGCCTGAAATTGTACTGTGTATGTGTCCCCTCTACAATGTCTGGGAATTCAAGGAGGGGGTAGTTTCATTTTCTTTCACACACCAACCTTCAGCTCTGGGTTTCATTGAATTAATTGTGAGGCCCAGCTCCCCATCTTGCTCAGTTTGACCCATTCCACAAGCCAGTCCAAAAGGATGATGTGATAAACCAGCCCTTTATCATAATTCCCACTATCCTGGTTAGATTCATGTGTCAACTTGGCCAGGTAATGGTGCCCAGTTGCCTGGTCAAGCAAGCACTGGCCTAATTGTTACTACAAGGCCAGGTAATAAACCAGAAGGCTGGTTTATTACTGCTCTAGTTTGCTAGCTGCCAGAATGCAATACACCAGAGATGGATTGGCTTTTACTAAAAGGGGATTTGTTTTGTTAGTTCTTCAGAGGAAGGGCAGCTAGCTTTCCACTGAGGTTCTTTCTTGCATGGGAAGGCACAGGATGGTCTCTGCTAGCCTTCTCTCCAGGCCTCTGGGTTCCAACAACTTTCCCCGGGGTGATTCCTTTCTGCATCTCCAAAGGCCTGGGCTGAGCTGCGAGTGGTGAGATGAGGTATGCTGAGCTGCTTGGGCTGTGCTACGTTGAGCTCTCTCATTTGAGCACCAGCCAATTAACTCAAACATCATTCATTACAGCAGGCATGACTCCTAGCCGACTGCAGATGTAATTAGCAACAGATGAGCTTCATGTACCATTAGCTCATGTCCACAGCAACAGAACTAGGCACGTTCACCTGGCCAAGTTGACAACTGAATCTAACTACCAATTATATCATCAGCATTTGATTGCACCCATGGCTAATTATATCTGCAGTCAGCCAAGGGGAGTGTCTTCCTCAATTAGTGAGGTTTAATCTAATCAGTTGAAGGCTTTAAAGGAGAAATCAGAAGAGAGAATGTTTCTCTTTGCTTCAGTCACCCAGCCTCTCCTAAGGGATTCACCAAAGACCTTAATTGGACATGACAGCTTGTGGCCTGCCCTATGGAATTTGAACTTCTGCAACCCCACAGTTGCATAAGACACTTTTATAAAATTTCCTATTTACAGATACCTCCTGTTGGGTTCTGTTTCCCTGACTAATACATCCACCAGAGAAACCAAATCACTTTTCTATAAGCAGTGGCTTATAGAAAAGACTTCAGCACTATGGATGCATTCACGCTACAGCAATGCAAAAGTTGAAGTTCCACATATATTCCTCATCCTAATGGTCTTGAGTGGTTTCTGCAATTGTGATTCCTGTTTCTGGTGGTGTCGATCCACTCTTCTTGTTCCTACCACTCTGTCTTGCCACTGTGCCAGCTCTATTTCTGCTCATTTCTAAGATGTGATGCTCCAATGACCTCTGTTATCTCATTGTTGCTGGCACATGACTTCTGGGCCTCATCTTCCTGAAGAGGCATTTCTCCAAAGATGACTCCCTCCCCAAGAGAAATTCCTGATGTTATTCGTTAAGATAGTGCATTTCATTTTTATATTATCACATAAGAAATTCCGTGTTTTCTTTTTCTGATTGTCCGATGCTGGACTTGGAAAAACAGAGGCAAGCCTCCAGAATGTGGACTTCCCTTGGCTGGCCTGCTCATTGGCTGAAAAGGCAAGGTAAATGCGGTTTCCCCAGGACAAACATTCAGGAATTAAAAATTGCAAAACCAGCACAAATCGAAAGAGATCAAGAAAAACCTTCAGAAGTGTAGTCATTTAGAAAGTAACATCAGTGAATTAGATACCGATAAATTGCTAAGAAAAAAAAAATTAGGAACTATTCTCCTTGATGAAATCCCCAGCTATTATGATGGTGAGAGGTGGCGAAACTGGAATAGACTGTGCCAGATTGCAGTGGGAACAGAAGTTTTCTTTTTCCTCCAAATTCTTGCTCAGAATCTCCACTCTGGAATGAACAACAAGATACCTATGGCCAGTAAGAAAGAGGCCAGTGAAATCTCCTAATATGTCTTGGGCATTTGGTACCCTCATTTTGGTATGCTGCGTTTCCATCCAAAGGGCCACCAAAAGGGAGGTCTGGAGCTAGAATCACATCTCACAGGACTTGTGTCCTAAAGCTGGCACACAAAATTGTCAATCTTGGGCTTTCAGTAGCACCAGTGGCTCTGAACAGTTGAATTTATTTTCATATTCAACCAGCCTTTTCATCCTTTCAAAACAGCATCATCCTTGAGAAGCAGTGTTATTAGTTAGGGTTCTCTAGAGAAACAGAATCAACAGGAAATATTCAAAAATGTAAAATTTATAAAACTGTCTCATGTTACCGTGGGAATGCAGAGTCGAAAATCTGTAGGGCAGGCTGTGAAGCTGACGATTCTGATGGAGGGTCTGGACAAACTCCACAGGAGAGGCTCACCGGTCGAAGCAGGAAGAGTCTGTCTCTTCTGAATCCTTCTTAAAGTCTTCCAATGATTAGATTAAGCATCACTCATTAAAGAAGACACTCGCCTTGGCTGATTACAACTGGAATCAGCTGTGGATGCAGCCAACGTGATCATGATTTAATTCTATGAAATGTTCTCATAGCAAAAGACAGGCTAGCACTTGCCCAACCAGACAAACAGGTACCACCACTTGGCCAAGTTCCCACATCAACCTGACCATGACAAGCAGTTTAGTGAAATGACCAAAAGCTCACGACTTAAGAGCAGATGGATCTTGTTTCTGGCGAAACTCTGTTACTCACTGGCCATGGACTTGGGAAAGTACTGAACCCGTCTGCGAAACTGGAGCAACTGGACTTTAAAGCAGTTGTCACAGTTAAACAGGACAAGGTGTGCCATGCACTTGGGGGGAATGCAAGGCCCATGGCAAACACTCACTAAACATTAGCTATTATTATTGTCACTAAGAGAGAGAATTGGAGAAACATTGACAAAATCTTTTTTTTTTTTTACCCCAGGATTCACTAACAACAAAACCCAGCCCCAGGGGAGATAAATGTTCTATGAGCTGTTCAGAAATTCATTGGCTTCCAGCTCAGTTTAAAATTGAGCATCCATCAAGGTAAGTAAATGATGATTTTTTTTACTTGTTTGTTTTGGGTCTTGTTAGTTGTCAATCTGGAATGCCCACTTGCTTAGGGTTTTCCATGCTGGTGTCACAGGCCCTGAGAGGTGCTTAAATTCTTTCCCCACATCAGTCTGTGCTGTGAGCCAACTTTCATTTCAGACTGAGTGCTCTGAAAGGACTTTTTCACCTGGTGTCCACTCTTTTGACCTTTGTAACCCACCAGAGGTGAGTTTTCCCAGCACTTAGCAGCTTAATATGTCTATTGTTCCAAACCGTTTTTAAAAAGTCATCTTACTGCTTGATGATCTTTCCATATTTCAATCCGTGTTCTTTCTTAATCTGTTCAAGTGTGACATCCTCCTTTTGAATTTGTTCAAATTATACACTCAGTTAACAAAGCACCGTATCAAATTGATGACATCTAACTGAACACAGAACACTTTGGGATTCTGTATGTTAGCAATTAATTTGTATTTAATCTAATGATAGAGTTTTCTAAATGAATAAACTTCCAAACATTCTTCCTGATCATTTGGTATCTATTTCTTTTTAAATCCTGATCTCTTTTTGTTCGTGGCAGTTTTGTAATTTTTACAGATGGGTTAAGTGTGAATTAGATGATCTCTTGAAAATATGTGTTGGCATCTCGGTATGGCAGTCAGTTTTCCAGGAATATTTTATATTTAGATGATAGGATCCTAGATGGCTGGTGACTTTCTAGTCGGATAACTTGGAGATAGGTGGCCAGAGACACTTTCTCAGGTCCAATGGCAAGTGTACGATCTGCAGGGGTCTTCTGAGTTTTGTTCTTTTTTGTGATTGTGGGTGGGGGTGGATCCTCTCTGTTCAGAATTTCTTGTGTGCTGATCACTTCTCATGCATGAACTCCTTTAAACCCAATCCTGTGAGGTGGGGGCTCTGATTCTCCCCATGTAGCATGAGCTCTGCCAGTAGATAAACAGTCTCTCAAACAAACATTTCTCAGCCTTCCTTTCTGCCCTGCACACCCACTGGCACAGGAGGAAAGCAGGTCAGTGGGCTCTGGGGCCAGTTCACACCCATGGCTCTGCCACTTACTGGTTGTGGAGTCTGGAGCAGGCTCCTTCACATGGATATGCCTCAGTTTCCCCATCTATATAATAGGGATGTAAATAGTACTTGCTTTGCGGGATCATGAGATATTAAAAGTTAGTACATATCAGGTGCTTAGAACAATGGTTGGCATACAGAAATCATCAATAAATGTTGGCTTCTATTATTACTTACCTGGAAAGCTTGTCTTCATTTTCATCATCTGTTCCATCCTTCTGATCCTTCTCTCCATTCCCCTGCTTGCTCTCTGAAGCTCTGGGAGAGTAATCTGTGCTGCTCTGGACTCCCACCTTGCACAGAAATTTACTGAAGTGGTTTCTATACTGGGTCAGGATTGGCTGAGTGCATGTCATTCTCCCAGACCCTCAGCCTGCTCACCAGGCACTGCCCTGAGTGATTTGGATTGCCTATTCCTTTTTTTCTTTAGTCCTCACAACACACCTTGGGCGTGAATGCCATGAGCTCCCCTGAAATCAGTGCTTCCTCAAGGATGGTGATAGGGAACCATATCAGGGTGGGCAGGGGCTTTAGCTTTATCTGAATATTTTAATTTTCTTACAAGGAAAATATCTCTGTGCAATAAGAAACTTTCAATTATGCAATTAACAATTCTGCTCCTGCCCTTAGTCTGTTCTCCAGAAGGCATCCCAAGTGATCTTTTAAAACCCTTAGTGAGAACATGTCACTTTTTGGTTCACAATTCTCCGGTGGCTTCCTGTGACATCTAAAGTGAAGCCCAAGCTCATTACCGGGGCCCCTTTCTAGAGTCCAGAGTGATGTTTCCTGAGAAAACTTGTTGGAAACCTCCTTCTTTTTTTGTCCATTTAACACTCGGGGCTGTTTTCAGGCACAAGAGGAAGCAGTATTGGCTTCCAGGACCTCTCAAATGTTCTGACTTACTGGAAAGAGCGTGCATTTTGGAATCAGTAACTGGAAGGTATTAGGTTCCTGGAGCAGCTGCATCATTTACTACCAACTGGATGGCTTAGAACAACAGAAATGTATCCTGTCACAGTTCTGGAGGCCAGAAGTCTGAAATCAAGGTACTGTTAGCACTGAGCTCCACCCAGAAACTTTAGGGGACCATCCTTCCTTGCGTCTTCCAGCTGTTGGTGGCTGCTACCACTCCAATTTCTGCTGCTGTCTTCACATGATCTTCTCCACTTGTTGGCCTGTCTAGTCTATTATATGGACACTTGTCATTGGACTTAAATGTCTCTCGTATGTTCACTTGTCATTGGATTTAGGGCCTTGATCCAGGATGATCTTGTCTCATGATCCTTAGCTTAATTATATCTGCAAACTCTTTTCTTAAACAGGGAGCTAGCACGTGGACATATCTTTAGGGGAGCCATTTTTGGGTCTGTGATACCTGGATTCAAATATCTAGCCAAACCATTTACTACCCCCATGCTCAGCCACGTTCCTTTATCGCCGTGGCCTCCTTGTCCTCACCCCTATGATGGCATGGTTAAAAGAGTGCACTTGAATTCTCACCTTTCCATTCAATACATGTATGTGTCCAAATCTCGAAAATGGGTGAATGCTAGACCCATCAACTAGGAGTTGTATGAAAATTAAATCAGATAACGCATGCCAAGTTTTTAGCACTGCACCTGGCACACAGCAAGGGTTCAATAAATGCCAGCAATAACCACAATAAGTCTGTTATTATTGCGATGATTATCAGTGGGTCTCTGAGGATTAAAGAATACCACTAAAACTGCTAACACATAGGAGGAACCCAGACCCTTTGTTTTCTATCATTCCCTCTTTTTCCTGCCCATTTAATTGTCTGGACACATGTGGACCCACTGAGCATGGTTAGTGGTCTACAGCCATAGAGCAGCCAGACTTTTAAAACCAGAAAACGAATCCTCATGGTACAATGGTCATGTAACCCCTGACAGTAGTTATTATTATTTTTTTAAAGTATACATCAAAATTGGTTCCGTGTTTTGGAGTTTTTGTTGAGAAAAATAAAAGCGCGATTCCTGGTCCGTGCACTGCCCTCTGTCCCCCCCCCCCAAAAAAAAAAACCAGCAAAACAAAAAGAAAAACAAAAATTCAACAAATGGTGCTGCAATAATGGGATATGCGCATGGAAAAATAATGACATGTGACCCCCTCTATATAGTGTACAAAAAAAAAAAGAAAGAGAGAAAGAGAAATAAAAGCTGTGCATACAGTTGGGAAAAGCACATTGCATGGAATTAGACAAGAATTTCCACATGATTCCTCCCATCTTCTGATGATCTAATATCTCCCTGGATATCTTTTTCAGCTCTGGTGACCAGATGGAGCTGAAAAGTATGAAAGAAGGAAGCAAGAATCTTGGAGATGGATTTTTGAAAGCCCTCTTATTGAAGACTCATCTTATTGGAAATAAGTACCTGCCCCATCCAATTCAATACCAGCACATCAGCGTGGACACCTGCTGTGGGAGTGTTATCCCAGCTAGATGGGAGGGTCTTCTTTCTTCTGGTTGTGCCTGCGAGAAAGGCTATGGGCAGACCCCAGAGAGGAGAGCAGGACTCCATTTTAATACCTCAATGGATGTAAACTGCAGCTCTCTGCAAGGGCCTTTATAAAAGCATCTGGTATGTAGACAGATGTAGCAAAAGCATTGCTTTTACAGGAGAGATTTCTCAGGTTGCAGCTCGACTACATTTTGCATCTGCCATCTCTTTGCAGTGGACTGCAAAATCTAATCTAAACATTTTTGAGCCCAGGTGTTGGAAAACACATTGTTATTAATGATGATGACAAGAATGGTCATTGACATTTTTGAAGGTGCTCCTTTAAGTGCTTCACACACTTTGATATATTCCCCCTAATACCCTGTCACTGCTACTACAGTAGAAGAAACAGAAGCTCGGAGGGAGCAGCCAATGGCAAAGTCTTTGCTGTTAACCATCACTTGTCTGGTGCTTTCGTATATATTATTTCACATAATCCCTGCAAAGCCAAGTTAGGTGTTTAATCCTTATTTAGCAGATGTAGGAACTGAGACTTGCAATTCCTGGACCTGAATAAAGTCTTCCAGTTTGTAAAAAAGAAAAGAAAAAAAGACTTAAGTTAGACCATGAGTCTTTGGACCCAAAATTCTGTTTATTTTCACTACTTCCCAAGGCCAGCTCTTATTATTTAGGAGAGGAAGAATGCAAGACTGGCTCCTGGATTCCTGACTGGTGATTTTTATTGGTTAAGGGCAGATTGCTTCCTGATCCTTCTGGGCTTGCCCAAATCCCACCTCTCCTAGCACATCTGATCACCCTTTTGGATCCTCATGGCATTGGCAGCCTGAGTGCTGGGTTTCCAGAACTTACCTGCTTTCTTTCTGTGATCTCCCAAGGTTGAATGTGTGTTTATCAGGGCCCTGTTTGGATTTTTGGTTTTGATTTTGAAGGGATGTGATCCTAACTTCTTGAGCATTTTCCCCACACTCCCTCATACAGCTACTGGGAACCACCCTTTTCTGAACTTCTGTCTGCTGAGAACTGTGTCCCCAGGCACCAGCCCAGGTGCTACTGCACACAGTAGGTGCTCAGTGAATGTTCACTGGTTGAATCAATTCACTCATTTTTGTCTTCTTTTTTTTTTTCAGAAGCAGTCAGAACTGGCATGCATTCAGAGGGCATTGTTTAGGCACCCCCTGTGTGCTCAGCTTCTGCTAGGTGCTAGGGATCCTGACATAAAATGGAGGCTATCAAGTAGAAACCCACTCTATGCCAGGTATCCTACTGAGTCCTTTGCATCCACCTCGTTTAGTTTTACCACCAATCCTATATTTGGGTCCATTTACAGATGAGGAATCTGGAGCTCAGAGTTTAAATAGCTTGCCAGAGCTTATACATTGTTTGGCAGCAGAGCTTTGTTTTGGTGAGGATGCACAGAGGATTGGTAGCTATCGTTGAGTCCTCATTATTATTGGAAGGAAAATAGGCTTTGCAGCTGAGCAGACCTGTGTTCAAATCCTGCTTCTGCCACTTAGTAGCTGTGTGATCTTGGGTAAGAAGTCATATACAATACTTTGGCCCACAGACCTTTCAATAGAACTTGCCACATGGTCCCATCCCTCTTTGAACCTCTATTTGCAAATTGTATGGCTTAGCATTCAGTTTGGTTGTGAGTATGAAGAGAACCAAAGTAACAGTGGCTGATATGAAATAAAGTTTCTTTCTCATGTAAGCAATTGCAGGTTGGTAGAGTGGTTTCACAATCTTTACGGGCCCAGGCGCATTCTCTCTTGGTGCTCTGCTACCTAGAGCAGGAAGCTTTCACCTCATGGCCCAATATGGCTGCTAAGTTCCAGCCACCATATTCACTTTCCAGCTATCAGAAAAGAGTAAGGAGCACAATGGGATTCTTCCCTCTCTTTAAAGGACAACACCTAGAAATCATATACAATACTTTGGCTCACAGACCTTTCAATAGAACTTGCCACGTGGTCCCATCCAGCAATAAGGGATTCTGGAATAGTCTTTATTCCAGCAGCTTTTGAGGACCTTTTGCTAAGGAAGAGGGAAGAGGATATTGAGGAAAAACAGGCCATCTTTGAAACATTGCCCTATTTGATAGGGGGCCATGAGGGTTAATGGGATAATGTACATAACAGCTCCTGGCAGACAGGTTGCCCTGTGCAAAGGCTCAGCCAGGCTTACTCTCCTTTCCCTAATCTGGAAAACATTCTTGTTTTCTGGAACAGTTTCTTCCCCATTATATGCAGGTGATTCCATATCATTGTGTCTATCTTGCTTGACCTCTAGTCAGACACTGAGACCAGCCAGCTCAGGGACAGAAGTGATTAAATATAGGGGCAATCCAGCTTTCCCTAAGTTTCTAAGCAGAAGCCAACACCCTGGGTGAGAATTACTCCATCCATGCCCAGGCCCTAGAGACCCAGCCTTCTCTTTGACATCTCTTGAAACCCACCTAGTAGCATGGATTTCGGCTGCTCCCACAGAGTTCCCTGAGCCCAGGCCATGCCCCGACCAGTGAGAGCCTCATCGACCTTTCAGGCTGATACTTAGCTGTCTGATAATTACCCCCTTCCTCTGACTGTAAGTTTTCCACTCCCCGTCACCCACTTGGACCCTTCAGACGCTATGCCTGCTGCCCACCCCACTCTCCATCTGCTTTATAAAACTATTGCAAAATCATCCTCCCATCTCTACCTCATTTTGGGCCTTCAGATAATAAGAGTCATTTGTTTTTCTTTGAGAACAGTGAAAGAGGCTGATGATTCTTAGGAAAAATTCAATTGGTAGGGGAACCTGCCTCTCCTCTGTAAGCATCCTGGCACTCATGCCCCACTCTGCCACCTACTACATGTGTGACCTGTGGCAAGTTTTTTTTCTCTTCGCCCTTTAAGCATCTGTTTCTTAATTGCAAAATGAGATTGGTAGGTGTGCTGCTACTGCACAGAGTCATTGTAAAGAGTGAACAAGATAATCTAAAGACCTGAAAAGACTATGAGAAAATGAACCCATAGCAAGTTTCTTCTGTAAAGGGCCAGATAGGAAATATTTTTAGCTTGTGGGCACTAAAGTGTCTGTAGATAATACATAAATGAATGGGCATGGCTGAGTACCATTATATGAGCCCTGAAACCTGAATTTTATGTAACTTTTATGTATCATGAAATATCTGGCTTTTGATTTTTTTTAACCATTTAAAAATGTAAAAACCATTTTTAGTTCATAAGAGACCCTACAAAAACAGGTGACTGGATTTAGCCCAAGGGCCATAGTTTTCTGACCCTTAATCTGGCATATGATAATTGCTCACTATTGCTAGCCTCTGGGATGAGTGGAGCTTCTTTCATCAGTCCCTGCTCCTGACTGAAGCACACCTGGGGGAAGGTTGCCCTGGAGTCCTGCGACCCTTTCATGCCCTACAAGAACAAAGTAGGAAATATACCTTTGAAGATCCTCATTAGAAAAATGAAGGAATTCCTTCTACAATGACCTGGGCCAATGGTGCATCAAGAGAAGGATGGACTGACGGTCAGTTAAGACAGTGAGCTTGGGACCCATGGAATGGGGTTTCAGCTGTGGGAGTTTTAAAAGGTCACAAACTTTTCTGCCTCAGTTTCTCTCAGAGTGGAAATGGAGATACTACTTGTGGTGGCTTAGAGCTGTGTGCCCTAGAAAATCATGTTCTGAAACTGCCCATTCCTGTGGGTGTGAACTCATTATAAGTATGACCTTTTGATGAGGTTACTTCAGTTAAGGTGTGACTCACCTCAATCAGGATGGGTCTTAATCCTATTACTGGAGTCTTTTATAAGTAGAACAAAATCCAGACAGATCAGAGAGAAAGCTGGGGGAAGCAAGAAGTTAGAATGGGGGGTCGTGCAATGGTGGCTCAGTGGCAAAAATTCATGCCTGCTGAGCTGGAGATCTGGGTTCCATTCCTGGAGCCTGCCCATGCAAAAAGAGAAAATAAATAAAGTCAATGGGACTTGGAAGAAGAAGGAGAAGACACCGCATGTGCTTTGCCATATGGTCCAAGAATCATGAATCACTGGCAGCTAGCTCCAGAAGACCAGCCTTCAAGAAGAAAGTATTGCCTTCTTTACTGATGTCTCAATTTTGCACTTCTGCAAGCTTCAATTTGTGAGCCAATAAATTCTTTTTTTTTAGGCCAACTCATTGCGTAGTTTGTTTTAATAACATGGAAACTAAAACAGTACTAATAAAGATATCAATAAAAGTAGCTAAAAATTATTGAGCCACGTAAGATGTTTACTTGTATGAATTCACTTAATTCTTCTAATAAGTTTGTATTGTAATTCCCATTTCACAGACAAGAAAATTGAGGCACAGATGTATTAAATAATTTTCCCAAGGCCATACAGTTAGACAGAAACAGGGTCAAGATTCAAACTTGGATTCCCTTAAACTCCCTCAAAATGGCTAGCTCATCCTTTTGAATAACACGTACTTTAGAGATTGCCTAATGTATTCCTTTGATTTGTTCATGTTTTCATAGGTTGATTAACTCATGCATTCACAAAATAGTCATCCTCACCTACTGTGCTGCTGCATTGGATACTAGGTATCTGGAAGTGGACAGAAAACCATTTCTTCCCCAGTAACTGAGAGTAAATGGGCAGTCATATAAATCAGCCAACAACAGTACAGCATCACTCAACTACAGACGGGGTGGTGTCCCAAAGGTCCTAGTGTCTGGCAAAGGGTGGTGGGATGGGGTGGAGAGTAGGAGAAAATACAAGGAATAAAGCTTCACGGGAGACATCACCTTTGAACTGAGCCTCTGAATCCCTGGGTTTGGCATTCAAAGCTCTTCACTGCCATGACCCAATCTGCCTTTCCAGCATCCTGTCCTGCCTCGCCACCCACCCCAAAGTTTTGCTCTGTCATTACCAAGCCATCCTGATCCCTCCCAATAGCTGAGCCCCAGACAAAACCAGTTTCTGGCAAAGTTTTCACCATTGTGCAGCAAAAGGAGAAAAAGAGGATCAGTGATGGATGTTTCCTGAAACCTTAATTGACTCAATGGAAAGAAGGTACCTTTATTTTTTATTGTGTTCTAATTTGTGGGTATAAAAGTATCCTTCACTTTTGAAATGACATGAGAATAGATGGTGGTTTGATTTTCTGTTAATGATTTCACTTAGTACCCGCCCCCCCAACACACACATATCATTGCCAACACTTGTTGCTTTGTCAAGGCATTGGTCCATGAGCTCACAAAGGCTGTACCCACTATTTTCTACTCTTATTAATAAGAACTATTAGCCCAATTTTCCCTCTGGACTCCACTGGGCGTGATGCCCCCTTACTCTTGCACCACAGGAAACCTGTTCCTTTAGCATCTCAGGTCTCCTCCATCTTACCTCTTCCATGTGTGCAGGTCCTCTTTGTAGCCTTCCCCCAATCCATTCCTTCTCAGCCTGCCTTCTTGCAGAGCCTGCTGCCCACCCCGTGGTCCAGCTGCAGATGCGTGAATTCTCAGCCTCCCTGGCAAGGAGGGTGACCATAGGATCCAATTTCAGCCAACGGCAGTTCTGCTAGAAAGTTCTGGGAAAGATTCTGCTGCCCAATAACATGAGAGCACGCTCTAGGAATGCTGTCTTCTCTGCCCTCTTGCCTTGCAGACCACCTGGGGTGTTGTGTGGGATGTGCTGCTCAGAGCTGCTGCCGTTCTGGCGTCTCTGAATTCTGGTACCTCTGAGTTGCTGAACCAACACCAGCACACAGCACTTGTTTTGGAGTCAGTCAATAAGCTGGTCGGTCTTCGCCTAATTCATCCACCTGGCCTGACCTCTGACCCCTTGGCAAGAAAAAGGGACCTAATGGCCTCTTTTAAAAAATATGCTTTATGGGGCAGACCACGGTGGCTCAGCAGGCAGAGTTCTTGCCTGCCATACTAGAGACTCAGGTTCGATTCCTGGTGCCTGCCTATGCAAAAAGAAAAGGAGCAATAAAAATATGCTTTATGAAATATTTCAAACATTACGAGAAGTACAGAGACTGGAGTAACAAACACACTTGCACTTACCATGAGGCTTGGTCAAATCTTAACAGCTGGCACCATTCACTTCAGATCTTAATTTTTTTCCCCAAATGATACATCACAGATAGAGTAGAAACCCCTAAATAGCTCTCCCTGGCTCCATTTTTTTGTTTCCATCCCCCCCACCCCAGAGATAACTTCTAAACATAAGTGAGAAGACACCCAGTCCATGCATGTTGCATACTTTCACTTGTGGTAGGGGACTGTCCAGTGTGCCCTGCTACCTTACTCTGTGATCCACAAATAACCCCTGTGCTGGGGCCCAGCTGTGTTAGCTTGGCTCCTAGGACAGGATGGTAACTGGAGGTGGACTCCCTTCACGGGAGTGCCTTGAAGTAAAGCACACACCCTAGCAAGCAACGGTCTACCAGCAGCTTCCTTGCCTTTTTGCCCAGAGCATATGTAACTATCTCCTGGAGACCGCCTGGCTAAAGGAGGTACATTTTATGGCACCTGGTCCACCCTCATCTGCTGTGTCCATTCTCAGCAGGGAGGGAGCGGGAGCCTTCATTTTTGGCACAAGATGGGTATGCACAAACCATCTATCTCCTTGTGCCCACCGTGGGTTGAGACCCTTTAGCATTGGGAGCCTGATGCCTGCCAGTGAAGATGGCCTTGCTTTGTCTCTTCTCTGTGTGAATAAATGTGGTTCCATCCAGTGTCTGTGTTGGCAGGCCCCACACCTGCAAACCATCGAGTGGGTTGTGACCCCAGGGCAGCTATTCCCGGTGGCAGGCATTGGTGTGCTCCTTGCCCCCTTCTGGGCAGGAAAACCCCTCTTCTGGAGGTGGCAATGGGTACCCCTTTTCTCCGACCTTACATCAGTAGTGAGAACTCACAAACAATACATAGTATGTCTTCTTTGCTTATTCTCAAGCTGGAAACAAATGGCACCAAACTCTAGGAATCATCTTTGCAACTTACTTTACTCTCATATGACATTATGTTTCAGGGATTTATCCATGTCCCTCTGGCTTTTCATTTCAACATGGGTGTAGTGTTCCATGGTGGTTTGAAGCTGTGGTGTACCCCCAAAAAGGCCATGTTCTTTTAATCCATTCCTGTGGGTACAGACCTGTTGCAGGTGGGACCTTTTGATTAGGTTGTTTCAATTGAGAGGTGACCCACCCAATGCAATGTGGGTCTTATTCCTCTTACTGGGCTTCTTTGTAAGAGGGTAAAAGAAAGAGACAGGAGCAAAGAAAGGTGAAATTCAGACAGAAACACCTAGAAAAGTATAGAGAAAAGCTTCGAAGAAGCTAAGAGAGAATCCACAGAAAACAGAGAGGAAGCCAGTGAAACTAGAAGCTAAAAGCAATGAAACCTGGGAGCCAAGGAACAGCAGACAGCAGCTGTGTGACAGAGGTGTCCCAGATGTCAGCAGCCTGTCTACAGACAGGTACCGAGTCCAGGTATCATCCTATATTTGCCCTGAGTTGAACATTTTCACAGCCTAAGAACTGTAAATTGTAAGTTAATGTATCTTCATTGTTAAAAGCCTGTCCATTTCTGGTATTTGGCATTTTGTCAGCTTTAGCAAACCAAAATATGTTCCATGATTATTTATTCCTTATCCTATTGACATTTAGGTTGCTTCCAATTTGGGGATATTGCCAATAGGGATTGGTGGACACCCTCACATTTATCTCCTTGTGCAAAGTAGGTTCTCTCCGAGTAGTTTCTCAACTGTGTCTGACAATCCCTGAGCAAAAAGGAAATGCTGGGCAGTGAGGAAAATGTAAGGCCATCTTCCCTTTAAAGAGGCTAGGCTGGATCTTGGCTGAGGAGAAAATTGCCTGGCCCCCTGGTTAAGCCTAGAAACATCTTTGTCAGGACTCAGATTCCCATTTATTTCCATCAGATACCTTTTCCCAAGGCCTACTGACCTGGGTATAGCTGCTCAGTCCTGGGGCTGGAGGACAGAGAGACGTTCATGAGACATTTCAGCCCCTGGAGATTTGCAAAGGCTCCTTCCTACGGCTGTTGAGGATTTATACCAAGTCCTTGTGAGATTCATAAGCCAGTTGAAAAGCCAAATAATTAAGGAGGTTTAATTTTAGCTCCTCATTTCTCCTTGTAAAAGTTAGCTGCTTATGAGAAATCTAAAAATTTCCCTTTTCCCAGAAGAATTATCTTTCAGGCCTGAAATAGTCACATGTGGTGGCTTACTCATGGCTTACACGTGAGGTCGATCAAAGGACTTGTCCTAAGCTTGATGTCCCTGAAACTTCACTCTGGATGTCGGCTGGCTCATCTCCAGCTTTCTATGCTTTTTCCCCAGAGACCAAAGGATTCAGACCCCAAGGAAAAATGGGCTCCTGACTGGGTTGACCAGCCATTTACAAAAGTGCTGCAGATTTACGAGAGTGAGATCTGAGGGGGGTTTCTCAGGGACCTAATTCTATTTCTGTAAGGCTCAAAAGTTCTGCTCAAAATCCCAGGGACGTCTTATCTTAGCATCACCCCAAAATTGGCCCCGCTTACCTCAGGAAGGCACTCATTGATGTCTCCTCAGAGAAAGGGACGGGAATTCTGAGAAACCTGAGCATGGTTTAAGGCAGTTTTTGTAAACTCTAGCATTAGCCATGTCAAAAAACTTGTTAATGGCCACTGAATTGTACATTTAAAAGTGGTTAAAATGGGAAATGTTATGTTGTAAGCATCACCACAACAAAAATTTTAGAAAGTTTGTTAATGGCTCTCCATGACTGATGGGAAAAAGTCTGGGTACCTTCACTTGACATCTCCATAAACTGGTCCTGCTGACCTTTTGAGAACCACTTCTCCTTACAGCTTTCTTCCTTACCCATCTATTTTCTATTCACATAGACAATGCACATGCTTCTTCACAGGAATGTCATTCCCTCCCATCTCAGTTTGCCACAGCTGCTATAACAAATACCACACAGTGGTCGGTTTAACAGCAGGAATTATTCTGCTCACCATTTTTAAGGCTAGAAGTGCAAAATCAAGGTGCTAGTAAGGCCATGCTTTCTCTCCGAATCCTCTAGTATTCTGGTGCTGGCTCACCCCATCCTTGGGGTTCTCTGACTTGCATCTCTGTCTCCCATCACCTGGTGACCTCTCTCTCCTGCTGTCTGCTCTTCCATCTGGCGTTAACTGCCAGATTCTCCCTGTGGCTTCCTCTGACTCCTGGTTTCCAGTTTCTTCTCTTTCTACAACCTCCAGTAATATGGATTAAGTCCCACCCTGATTCAGTTGGGCACACTTTAACAATACATCTTCAAGAGATCCTGTTTACAACAGGGTCACATCCATAGAAATGGGGTTTAAGATTAAGAACGTGTCCTTTGATAGGCTAAGTAATTCAATCTGTCACACCTCCCTTTTCCATCCCTCAAATTCCTACTGGCCTTTCAAGACCCTGGTCAACTGCTCAGATTCCTCACAGCCCTTTTCACCTGCCCCAGCATCTCACTCATCTGTATGGAATAATCTTTATTATGCACATGTCTGCACCTTTCTTCCTAAATAGACCGAGTTCCGTGATGGTAGGAACCATATTGTGCCTGTCTCACTAGGGCAACATAGAGTCTTGTGCTTTGGAGTTCTGGAATAAAACAGACTTTGATTCAAGTCCCAGCTCCATTGCATATTAGCTATGCAATCTTGAACAATTACTTTACCTTCAGATTTTGCAAGTAAAGATGCTTTTAGTATCAATCTCATGAAGAGATCATGGGGGAGTAGGCAATGTGCCTGGATCATAGAAAACGCTTAAAAATGTCAGCTATTTTGATGGACTTGTTGTCACTTACTGTACCTAGCATGCCCTCTGGCACATAGTAGGTGGTCAACTAATATTAGTTACACAAACATTCATTGCATGAAATGGTCAGAATTCAGATAAGTACCTGAAATACCCAAGTATTTTTATTAATTTTAATAGTGCTCAAATGCTCAGTTAACTAATTCACATTCGGGCACATGTTGACAGTTTTCTCTGTCAATCAGAAACCCAGGGCTTCGTATATGGCACCTGTCCTTCTGCATGAACCCTTTGCAGGTCAGTGGTCTAGCAGAACCTTGGCAGTCACAGCTTATGGGATTCCGAAATCTCTTATTTCCTTTTCATCATTTGACTTTAGATTTTATTGTCTTTTCCACTACATCCTAGGGAATTTTAAATACAAACGAACACATCACTAAAATATCATGATATGACAGCTGCTGCTTTGTGTGTGCACTGATAGGCCAGAGTTTTCCAGAAAAAAAAAGATAAGTGCGCTTAGAAATAGTGGCGGTGTAATTGGGGGTCATGGACGGAAATGTATTCTTTGGGAATCTAAGAACACTTCATAATAATAATGCCAATTGTTCATACAATTTAATCTGTGCCATTGGGATTTGATACTTTCCATGAGTTTAAATACACCGATGAGCAATTTTTATCGGTAGTATGGCTGATGATATAGCTGCAGAGGATATTGTCTCTGAGCAGTAGTGATTCATTGGAGAGTCAAGCCCTTAGATGCCTAGAGAACACAGAAACCTTGTAATTCAGATGATTATCAGAAAATATAACCTTCATATGAATTGTAGGTGTGAGGATGAATTAGAACAGCCGCCAAGGAGAATAATTGGGGAGTATCTAATAAAATTGATGGTGAATATACCCAGAACTTCCATCTCTAGCTGCATTCTTTAGAGCTATGGTCTCCAGAATTCTTGATCTTGTAGCTTAACAGTACAAATTTTTAGTGTGGTATAATTATAGTTTTTATTTCTGAATTAAATGCACATACCACCATACTATTCTCATATGAGTGTTATTAAATATATACTAAAGTAGGCATTTTATAGAAATAGAATTTCTATTATTTTTTCCTGTGCCCATACTGATTGACTTGCAATGTATGCAGCCCATTTTGGAAATTAGTGCATCAGATAAATGCTATATACATATGCATAAGGAGGCAGGTAGTAGCAAATGTGCAATAACAAAACAATTAGAAACAACCTAAATGTCAGTAATGGTATGGATTATTACATCATTATATAATGATAAAATTTTTATATAATGAAAATTAGATAGTTATAATGAATAACATGATATTAGGTAAAAAGGCAAATTGCAGAATACCTTTTCAATGATACTGTATAATTAAATTCTATAAACAGGTACAATAGCATTTATTTTATGTTGTTTATGGGTAGTTATCTATGTAGTCAAGGTAGAGCCACACAAATGGGCAGGACACACAAGAATTTCAGAATAGTGTGTATCTGAAAGGGGCAGAAAGCAATAGTGCCAGAGAGGTTTACAAAGGGAAGGGAGCATTGAATCGAACATACTTTATTATTCATTCATGTGTTCATTTAATTGTTCTCCTTTGAAGATAAAGTTCCTTTTATTCTATACCTACTTTTAATATTATTTTTGTCTTTGTTTTTTCAGTAGTCTGATTATGATTGCCCATGTGTAGTTTTCTTCATTGAGCCTCTCAAATAAATTTTGGAAAATTCTTGGTAATTAACTTTGCCCCATTATATCTCTCCTTTTCTTCTGGACTTTTAGGCATGTATATATATATATTTTTTGTCATGTCTCCTACACCTTTAAAAATTGTTTTCTCTTTATGCTTAAATCTGAAAATTTTCTATTGACTTGTTTTCTTTTTACTAATCATCTCTTTAACCACACCTAAACTGCTGATCAATCAATGAATAAGCAAATAAATAGATATCAATTTTAATCATAATATTTTCTGCATCTATACTTTCCTCTTTTTTTTTTTTGAATGCTGAATGGCGGTGTCATTTCATCATTTTTCCATGTGAGTATACCATTGCAGCACCATTTGTTGAATCTGTTTTGGTTTTTGTTTGTTTGTGTTTGTTTTGGGAAGTGCATGGACTGGGAATCAAACCCAGGTCTCCTGCATGGCAGATGAGAATTCTACCACTGAACCACCCGTGCACCCAACTACCGTAATTTTAATGTCCATGTGTGATAATCTCAGTATATCCTGTAGGTATCTTTCTATGTTTTTTATTTCCTTTTTATTTCTGACATTCATTCTTTTGTCTTCTGGAATGCCTAATAACAGCCATGGTACATGAAAAATCTCAAAAGCACCTTGAGGCTCTGGATAATGTTCTCTTCCTCCGGAGGGAATTTGTTTTTGTTTTTGGCGGGTAGTTAGGCTGAGGAAGATATCCTCAACCCAATCTGGGGTTGAGCTGTTTGAAAGCTGTATTTCCATCCTTGTGAGGACTGATCTATTTCTGTTTTGCACGCACTCCTACAATGTGTCCCTTCAGAGGCCCTACCTGTTATTCGCCCAGGTGCATGTGGCAGCAAGCTAATCTGCCTGCAGAGGAGGTGAGCAGAGCTTTTCACACTTTTGAAGAGTCAGCTGCACAGAACCTGGGATTCTGGGTCTACTAGGGAGGACGAGCCCTAGCAAGCCCACCAATCTTCCTGTTGGAATATCTGAAAAGCTATGAAGTTTCATATTGAATAAAGAATCAATGTACTCCAAACAGTTCAGGGCATTTTGTATTCTAATGTAGGCTTAATGCTGAATGTCTTTGGCTTAGGAGCCAGGCAAGGCTGGCTTCAAATTCCAGTTCTGCCATCACAAGCTGTGTGAATGATGGGGCCTCCTTACCCTCTCTGCTTCTCCAACAATAAGAGAAGGATACATGTCCTTGATTCATGGGGTGGTGTGAGGAGTTCCTGACATGTTGTCTGTAAACCTCCCAGCACAGTGATTGACGTGGAATAACTCAACAAACAATTATGATTTTGAGAAACTCATCTGTGATCATTTTCTGGAAGAGGTTATGAAACATATTAATTATATAGCATCCTGAATTAAACACTCTCCCTGGATTGCTTTATGGAAACAGCTCCCAAAGCGTGTTCTCTGGATCTCACATCAGAAAAAGTGTTTTAGATACACACACACTCCCAAAACCACACATGTTTTCCTGTATCAAAGAGGTTTGGAAAACATTGTATAAAATACAATTAAGCAGGGTTTTTCTTTTGTTGCTGCAAGTTATTTCAGAACCTTTAGTGTGGGAATCCACTTGGCAAATGCAGAAGAGGGATTAGCATGGACAGTATTTCCCACATTTATTTGACCAGGGAATATTTTCTTGTTGGAGCACCCTTTGGGGAGATGTCTAAGAAACAT
>PVIY010034510.1:0-27054 GCA_004026745.1 Myrmecophaga tridactyla
GGGCAGCCACATCATACTGGGGCCAGCCCAGTCCAGGAGAAATGAGGACAGAGGACCAGGCAAGAGGCAATCTGATGCAACAGATTCCAAACATTCAGAATTCTTAGAACAGGCCACATGGTGGACAAAGCAGGAAAAAAAGGGGGCAGCAAATTATCTAGGTTTTTTCTTCAACTCACGAGTTTCAGGGTTTCTAATTTTAGGGGAAATTGGGGTTTCATTAAATAGAAATATCTATTTATTACATGCACCACCACCACCCCCATTTTATTAACTTGAGACAAACAAAAAGAAGCCTCAGGGCTGTATCTTTTTGGTCATATTGGGTGGCTGGGAGATGACGCACACCCCCCCCCCTCGGCCAAATATAACACACGTTTGCCTGGTCTCTGACCCCAAATAAGCCTTGTTCTCACTTCAGTTAGTGAACGGGGCAGCTCCATCCCAGGAGCTTGGCCTGAGTGGGTCCAAAAAGGCCCAGCATGACCACGCTCCCAAGAGATCCCAACAACCCTGGGCCTGGGGCTCCTCCTGCTCAGGGGACACAACCAGGCAGGTCCCAGAGGCACTGCTATGGGTCCACAGACGAGCTGGCCATGAGAAAGGTTTGGGGCCAGGCATCCACCCTAGAAAGGACAAGTGTTCCCGAATGTCCCCCTGGACCCAATTTCTAGGCTCCCAGGAGCAATACTCAGCAGCAAAATTTTACTAAACATAATGGGCAAATACAATCCCATCTATAACAATAAGTCGGCTCTAGGCTTTGAGGAGCCATCTGCCCCAATCAGGAACAGTGTCTACAAGAAAACTGAGCCGACTGCAGCCCTGCCATCAACTCAGGTTCCACGGGAACTGCATGATCAACAAAGCGATGACCCCTCTGTGAGAACTCGCCCTGTCACTCTGAAATGACAGCATTAAAATACCCACTGGCAGTCATGGGTCACCTGGCTGACAGAGCCTCGCTGGACAACACTGCTCGTGGGATTTCAGAGCTGGAAGAGACATTCCAAAGGAGCGCCAAGCCTCCCCTTGTGGCCCATCTCCACCCATGGGGACAAATGAGGGGCTGTGTCCTGGGGAGACCAGGGAAGTAGCCCCAAGTCATCACCAGGACAGGCACCAGGATCCACATCCCTGAACTGGCCACGTTGTCCACCATACGTCTCAGGCCTGTGTGAGGTGCCTTGGTCTTTTCTTGAGTTAGAGAATTAAACACAATCACACACACTTACACAGAGACAGTCACACACACAGGCACACATACACAGAGACACACACAGTAACACAGATGCACATACAGCCTCAGTTTCTCATAGCCTCACACACACAGACCCACACATCACAACACAGTCTCACACACAGACAGACAACCTGCTTTTCTGTCGACCAAGAGCTGGACAAGGCCAAGGAGTGCAGGTTCAGCAGTAGAGACCTCAGGGCAAGACGGAAAAGTGGCAGCTGCTGAAGGCGCCCCCAGAGCCCCTCTGCCTCTGAGGCATTCTTTTCAAAAGGCTGCACCCTCCGATCCTGCTGAAACCCGGTTTCCAACAGATGCCTTCCCCAAGACCAAGTGCAACCTTCTGATCTTCCTTCCCTGCCTGATGAGGTCACGGCAACAGCCCCAAGGCCCCCGGCCCTCAGCCCCCGGCCCCCTGCCCTAGGCAGCGCTCAAGCCCACTCTGCTCAGCTCGGGCTCCGCCCAGAGGGACCCTCTCCTTGGCCCGCGCGTGAGGGTCCCCACGCTGGCCACCCTGCTTACCAGCACCCCGGAGACGCTGCCTCTGTCTCTCCTGCCGCCAAGTCAGGGCAGGATCACCTGGGCACCCCGGGGACACAGCCAGGACTGCCTCCTGGGTTCCCAGCCTGCCACCCTGAGTCAGCAGCCAGGGTCCAAACTCAGCTCCCTGGACACTGCCGGCAGTGCTCTCAGGTAAGGAGCCTGCATTAACAGGATGGCGACGGTGACACGCTGCCAGCCTGGGAGACTGGTGGGGTGGCTTTGCTAGATTGAGAAACCGCTCAGTCAAGATTTTTTTCTAGCTGGTTTTTAAAACGCACCAATGCCAGAAATTTCCTTCCTGCTCTTTATTGCTTTTAAATGTAAATTAAAAGACCTGTTTATGCATGTCTCCAGAATCTAAAATACCAGTCTCTCCACTGGTCTCTAAGAAAACATTAACTCTCTTTAGCAGAGTTGAAGCAGCAGCCCAAGCTGATGGCAAGTCAGGGGCCCCAAGACCTGGGTCCAGTCGGGTCCTATTCCCAAGTAAATCTGCCCCTTTCCCTCCGTTTGAACACCTCTGATGGACATGTCCTAACTGACCTCACTCAGAAGTGAGCTTCCGAGTTTCTGTCACCTGTTGTCACCTTCTCGCCTTCCCTTCCAACAGCCCCAGAATGCTCAGGTCAGAGAGCCGCATAAAACTGAATTTTCCAATCTCTAACCAGAGCATGTGCCCGCCTCTCCAGGAATAATTCTGTACTCCCTACGTAAAACCCCATGGCATTTTCACTCTCAAATTTCAAGTCTTTGTGGTCTACAAAAAAAATCCTTACCTGCCCCTGGAAGCTCTTTGTACTCTTTTTATTATATTTTAAATGCAGTTTTATTGTGATATATTCATACACTATAAAACCATCCGAAGTAAATACAATCTTTTTGTACTCTTTTTCCCTGGGGTCAGATGGGGTGGGGGAGGAGCTCTGTTTCCAGTTTACAGCGACCCACGAGCATTTCCAGGCCTGTGCTCCAAACCACCCCAGATATCAAAGGCTGATGCTCACTGCAGCTGCCCTGGGACAGTGGGGACAAAACCAAACCACCTTGAGATTCCCAAATTTCTCTCCAGTCAGGCAAAGGAAGAGGTGGTGAGAACCCAACCTCAAAATGGAAGCCTCGGGTGCCTCAAACTGAAGAGTAAAATCAACAGCAAAAGTTTCTGGCACTGGCTGAGGCAAGGGCTGTTTTGCTCTTGAACTTTCCCAGCAGCAGGCAAAAGTCTTCAACTCTGCTACCCAATATAACCAGCGCAGCTCCGAAGGCTGAACGAGTCCATTATTTCCTATTCAGTGCCCCTCCCTCTTCACCATACCCAGTAATTACAGAGAGTTTAGGGTTGGGGTTTTTTATGACGCTGCTTTTTTAAGTGCGTGACAACCCAGAAGGAAGAATTATTTAAATCTGAGTTAGAGGGGGAAATCGTCACTGTTAAAAGTTCAAATTAAGAACACATTTCCCTGGGTTTTTGGCCATTCAAGGTCACTAGCAATACCCAAGACAGAGAACAGAATCCTGTGGCCCATCCAAGCCAAGGGGCTCTACCACCCAACAGAGTCAGAAAAATCATAAGTACTGCCCCCAGCTAATCATTTATGTCCCTCTGATTTAGAAACTCTTCACCAGATTAAGGGACTCAAGTCCATGACTCCCCGTCTGACCCAGGTGTTTCGGAGCCTTTGCCTCAGAATTGGAATTCTTCTTGACATCCCCCACCCCCCACCCCCGCCAAAGGACCCCTGGCCTGAAAAACACACATGAAGGGTTAAGAAAGAGGATTCTAGGACCCGAAAGATGTATGTAGCTCGAGTTCCAGCTTTGCCATTTACTTTCAGGGTGGCCTCAGGTATGTCATCCTGAAATACCTGTCACCTTGACCTCCCAGAACCTCAGTTTATTCATTTATAAAATGGGGACAATAATGGTCCCTATTACTCCCTGGGGTTTCATGAGGATTAAGGGATAGTAAAGTTGTCATTTAAATGCAGGTCACATTAGTAAATGCTCAATGAACATTCCCCGTGATTAGAATGAAGAAGGAACACAGGCTGCTTTGGGAAAGACGAGCAAGTCCTAGCACCAGTGCTTTCTATGAAGTGGCTCTGTGACCTGGGGCATTTACAAAGCAAGATAATTCCCAGTTCCATCCCTACGTGGAATACATTTTACAGCTAAGACAAAAAGCAGGGTTGGGAATGCCAAGTACTAAGTATATAATACCATTTAATGAGCACCTACCTTGTGCCAGGAAGTTAATCATATTTCCATGACTCCTCAACACACGGCAAGGCAGGTACGTTGGCCCCATTTCACAGGTGGGGAACCCAGGCACAAAAAGCATCCCACCTTCTCCTGATTTCAAGCCAAAATCTGAACACTGATAAGCAATGGGTTAGGATTCACGCCCAGATCTCGTCCTGCCAGCAAGCACCAAGACACAATATCTCAACTGCTGGGACCATTTGTCCAGCTCGCAGATTTCTCCCTGCAAACAGCATGTATGGGCATGATTCTCATAGAATGTTCTAGAGCTGTGAAAAACTCCAGGAATCTCCCTGTCCGATTTCCTGATTCAAGAGTGTGAGGAACTCAGGCTGAGGGAGGGAAAGGGCTTGTCTGAGATCACAAGGCAGGCCGAAGGCAAGGCTGGTATTTGGACTCAAGTCTATGGACTCTGGAGATAGATGTTGCCAAGGGATGCCCGATGGTTCCTAGAAGAATAAACCAATACAGGGGAGAACAAGCATGTGTAGCTCTGGACAGATGGTGGTTTCATAGCAAGGCAAAGGTGGGCTTAGTAGACCCTCGGGGTCTGATGGAAAGCAAAGCCCTTCTGACGTGTGTGGGGCCCACTGTCTGCAGCCTGGTTCACCCCAGAGCCACAGCCTCTTGATTATCAGTGTTTAAAATTACCTTCCTAGAGGCTTGGTGGATTTCTATTTTGAGGCCACCCACTTTTAGCTGTTGTACGTATCTTCCTAGTCTCATCCCTCCTCCCCATGTGCAGCTAATCTGTTTGTCAGTACCGGCTGCCTCCA
Source organism: Myrmecophaga tridactyla (assembly GCA_004026745.1). NCBI lineage: Eukaryota > Metazoa > Chordata > Mammalia > Pilosa > Myrmecophagidae > Myrmecophaga > Myrmecophaga tridactyla. Next base: position 4,819 of record PVIY010034510.1, read on the forward strand.
GCAAAGGAGATTCATCAGGTGGCTGACCTCTATAAATAATTAAAAGGTGATCCCCTAGCCTCAGTGGAGGCCTGCTGAGAAAAGGGTGGCTTGTTAAATTAGACAGGGAGGGTGGGGGCTGCTGCTAGCAGCCTAACAACTGCTTCCTCAACAGATGGCGAACAGAGCGTCTTGGGAACTCGGCCCACAGAGCCAGCCTGCAGAGGGAAAAACACAAGGCAGGAGGAGCAAGAGGCCCCCACTTGGCAGGCTAGGCTTAACAAGCCCAGGGCCCCAGTACGAGCCCTTTGGTGCTCTTTCTGCCACACTCAGTAACAGCTTGGCCCATCTCCCAAAAGACCTGGGCCACCCTGGGCAAATGCCCTACCCTCTTTGGAGCTGTTTTCTTATCTCTAAGATGACCTGCAAACTTTTTGGTCTTTTTAGTCTGGAGGAAAATACCATATAGAAAACAAAATGACCCAAAGTTCCAGCCTTTTGAGGGCAGGGGAGAGCCACATAAAGCAATGACAGTTTGCCCTCCATCCTCCAAAACTGAAGTACCGCTAGCAATTTGGTCCGTATCCTCCCCAGCCAGCATCTATACTTACACCAGCAGACTGTGTATGCATGTGTGTACATACAATCTTGTATAAAATAAGATCACACCATATATATTGTTCTGCAACTTGGTGTTTTGAAATAATATATCATTAAAACCTTTCCGAGAGAGCCCACGGATCCACCTTGTCTGACCTATGGTTGTATTTTGTAAATGAGTCAACTTTTCCCTGTTGCTGGGCATTTAGGTGTCTCCAACACCTTTTATTTCTAGACACAATACTACAACGAACAGCCTTATGTGTGTGCAGTCGACTCTCATCGATCACAGCACTTGGGTTCTACGAAGCTGCCACGAGCACTGAATTGGCAAATACTGAGCCATTGCTGCTGAGGGGAAATACAGGCTTAGGTTCCTGTAAGCCTCTGGCCACAACATTTCCGCCAACCAATTAATACATAACTTTGTTTTATGTGTGTTTCTATTTAGGGAAATTATTTAATCTATATTCTTGATTCATTAACACTGAACCCAATGGCAACAGCACTCTAAACTCACACCTGAAGGGAGCTTATCTAATGCACGCATTTTCCCCGTCAGGCACATCACAGACTTCTCGCACTTAGGAACATCAGACAGCACTTCAGCACTGTGCTTGGGGTGTGCGCTGCAAGCAGCAAAACCACCAACAAAAATGCAAACAGAAAAAAGAGGTGACATTGAGTATACCGTGAAAAGGACACTTATTTAGAGTATGAGAGCTGGGGTAAGGCAACAAGGAACATGCGTGTTTGGCAACTAAAATTTTTCACCGCTCTGCACACGTCCGTGAATGACCGTGAAAATGCCACAAGTACTGGGTTTGGACTTAGAAATAAACTTCAGCGAGTCGGTGAATTCACACATGCAAGAATAATGAAGATCAAATATACTTGGCTGTATACAGGCTATGGTTTCTATAGGTTAAACCCCCCAGGAGTTGGATGACTGAAGAATAAGGAATATATATTTTTGGATTTAATACTGTAAAATTACCATCCAAAAAGGACAGCACCAGTTTGCACAACAGTCAACTGTAAATGTGTTTTGCAAACTTCTCCTGGACCACAGGAAGGAGCATTAAGGAGCCAGCAGGAAGACCCCAGGCCTTATCTACTGACCTCCACCTCCCCTTTCAACCAGCACAGCTTCCCTCGCATCACCCTTATATTCTGTCTCTCCATGTAAGATTTCACTTGGGAATGAAAGGGGGATTACTCTGCCTAGAATGTTTGAAAACCACTGAATTAACTGTATGGTTTTTGTTTTTTTTTAACCAGATTCCTTAGCAATAGGGATGATAAAATAGTCATCTTTACCTAGAAATTTCTAGTCACTTCAAACAAAATTTTACTTTCCAGTGATAAATGAGCTAGTCTGTTACAGAGAGCTTCAACAAAACTACTTAAAATATATTAACAATTGCCAACACTCATACAGCATTTACTGTGGCTCAATATTTGACAAGGTTAACTCTCACTCAATCCTCTCAACCATCCCATTTTACAGATGCAGAAACTAAGACTTAGAGAAATGAATAATAAAAAGTCAATGGACTTGACAAGTGCCAGACACTCTTGTCAGGCAACTGACCACTTCCAGGAAGGGAGTTCACCCACACACACACATAATTGCTCCCAGATCTAGGCCACTGGCCACTGCAAACCAACTTTGACACATTTCTATGTGGTCACTTTTCTGCTCCAATCAGTGGACCGTGGGAACACTGTCATTTTGAAAAGGTACCTGCAACACCTCTTCTTCCTGAATACCAGCCACTGCTGGCTCAAGCCCAGAAGCCATCATCCCTATGACCTTCTCCTGGGCACGGCTGTCTTCCCCATTTCACAGCCCACCCCTGAAGGAGAAGTTGGGACACCGATGGCAGATCGGCTCAACAGAAGAAGCAGCAAAAGACAGCTAAGACCCCAAATGCCCCCAATTCACTGTCTGGTGACTTAGCTCCTACCACCCCACCATTTCACATTGGGCATTGTCCACATGCAGAACTGGCAGACAAGGAAAGAATGCACAGAAATTTTGCAAATGTAGACTGAAGAATTAGATGGGTTACCAGGAATTTTATGCTAAAGAGGTAGTTGAGAAGACGAACAAAGAGAAAAGGAGAAAGAACAAAAGAGGAGCAAGAAAAGGGAAAGAGGAAATGAGGAAGAAGCAGATGAAGCAGGCAAGAGAAAGTGAGAAGGACTGCCCCCCAAATACAAACGGCCTGGGTGTGACCACCCAGCCAGCACCCCCACCCCTGCTCATTCCCATCTGCAGAAAGATGAAGGAAAGAAGAAGAGCAGACCCAGGCCCTTCACAGGGATATTGCACAATCAAAACAAAAGGAACTTTTCTTCTTGGAATGAAGCCTGCAGCTGAGTTCCTGTCCTCCACTTCTCCACACCCTGCACGTCAGCATGCCATGGTAGACGCCCTGCTAGGCTCCTGCACTGTCCCAGAGACCTGGGCCCAGGGGCTTCTAGGAAGACACCCCATCAGACAGGGGATGCCAGCACCAGGGAGGTGCAAGGAGAGTGGCAGCATGTGTTGGGGACCCAGAGACACTGCCTTGCAGGGTTCCCCGATTCAAGTATTTCCGTGCTTGTTTGGAAATGATTGATAGGTCAGGGAGGGCTGTTGAAATAAGACTTATTACAGCATATTTTGATTAATGTCAGTTCCTGGAAGCCAGAAAAAAATACTGCAGCATTGTTGGTAATGACAAAAGATTAGAACACCTGAATTGTTCATCGAAAGGGGATTAATTAAAAAAAAAAGATACGGCCTAAGTGATATGCTCCCAATTGAGTGAAACAGGGATAGGGAACATGAGGGGTTCCAAGGAACTGGGGATATTTGATTTCTTAGCCTTAGTAGTAGGTACAGAGGTGTTCGGTTCACCATTCTTTAAGCACCTATGTTTCATATGTGCTTTTGGAGGTATGGGGCTTCACTATTTAAAATGTTAAAGGTGAGAACAGATGTACAAGTATGGGTGCATATGAGAAAACGGGGGACAGTGGAATGGGATATGAGGGAGATTTGCCCTTTACGATATATACTTTCATAACTTCTCAATGTCTTCTACCACATGCATGAATTGCCTATTTAAAAAATAATAATAATAAGTCACAGGCAGTTCCCCAGGGTGTTTCAGCATCAAAGATCAGGAAAGTACCCAAGGGGCCAGCTTCCCCATTTTACAGTTGAAGAAGCGGCAGCCCAGAGAGCCTGGGTCTCTTGTCCAAGGTCACACAGCGAGTGAGTGGCAGACTCAGGAAGAGAAACCAAGCCTCCAGGGTGCATGCCTGTGTTCTCTATCCCCTGCTGCCAAGCTGCTCCAACCCAGGATCACCCACCTGGCCTGGTCAAACCCTCCTGCAGCCTTTTCCCCATTGCTGTTCCAGACCCACAAGTCTTGGAGTGGGAGTTGGGGCACAATCAAGTTTAGGCCCCTAACTCTGGAGCCTCCCCGTCGCCCCCCGTATCTCCTGGGCTGCTGCCTCCCAGCCTGAGGAGACACAGACAGGTGGGGAGGCTCTCAGGGTGCCAACTCCCATGCTGACCCGGACACTGTCAGCCTGCACAGTCACTCCTGGGTCCTCAGTGGGCATCCTCCCAGGAAACCGCCACCTAGAAAACCCGCTGGGGAGTTCTATGCTGGCCACTTTGCAGTCCCACCACATTAGGGGGAGGGAACACTTACCCTGATGTCTTCATGCCAGCACCCAGACTTGAGCCAGGGAATGGGCACCCAGAGCCATACCAGACTCCGATTTTAAACAGCACCCTTGTCAATGTGTTTACACTGAAGAAAATCCTTGAAGAACTGTGCAGAGGAATCATAAAACCTCAGAGCCAAGGGGACTTAAGAAAACTGGGTGGTTCTCCCTGCCATAAAAATCCACCATCTCCTCCTTATTTATTGAAGACCAGAAACAACTCAATCCAGATTTTAATATTTAATTGCTTATTCAGCAAATTCGATCAAACCCCAAGTTCGCACATTCTTTTCAACAGTTCCCCACTGCAAGCCAGGCTCATTGGGAGCACAGAGGTAATGAGAACAGCTAATATCTGGGCGACACTTAACTGCAATCTATACAAGCTCTTTGCGTGTAATACATCATTTAGTCTCCACAACAGTCCCATGGAGAGAGGCTATTATCATCCCATTTTACAGCGGAGGAAATCAACTTCACAGTGGGAGTTAAGTAATATGTCCAAGGTTGCAGAGCTGACAAACGGCAGCTTGGTGTCTTGCCCCAGAACCCACGTCCCTCCCCACTGCACCAGCCGCAGTCCCGGCTGCAAGGGTTCTGGGCTTCCTCTAAATCTACCCTGCCTAAAAGGGTCAGTCGGGCCCTTTGCTTCCTGTTGCCCAGGCTCCAAAGTGCACCCATCTGAACTCCAGAAAAGGAGCTTCCTGAGTGTGTGCACAAGCCAGGCGGCCAGGACAGAGGGAGCATTTCCCCAAGGTTCCCACATAACTCAAAAGCCCAGTGTTCATGCATGACATTCCCTCTCTGCTTCAGCTCAAGAGGGAGAGCAGACTCAGTGCCGAGCGGACAACCTCATGCACCACCACTGGTACTGCACTGGGCAGGAGGCAGCAGCACAGCACAATGTGGATATAATTCCTAACACCCCAAGGGGTCAACAGGGGCTTTCAGGGGTGGTCATGGTGGCACATTTCTCTCCCTACCTTGTAGCCAGTCCTTCCCACAGGCAGGGGCAGCGCTGCCGGGAGGGGGCAGGGCTGGGCCTCGGGGAGCAGCGTTCTCATCCAGGCCCAGCCTCTGTGCCTCTGGGAAATTCCCTAAACCTCTCTGGGATGTCTGCTCATCTGTAAAAGTGGGAGAAACATTCCATCCTCAGTTCCCACAGGGAGGGGGTTACCGTTAACGGGACGTAATATAAACTTTGAGGATAAACTTCTTGAAAGAGGTTTTTCCAGATGTGAGGTGCCACTCCCCCACACCACAGCCACCACAGCTCCAGCTCATCGGCCCTCTGTGTACACCAGATGCTCAATAAATGTTTACCAACATTTGCAAAGTAAATGAAATTATTTTTAATACCGTCACCCTCCGAAATCTGTAAACCTCCTGAGGGGGTGGAGATTCCCACGAGGGCCCTGAATGCCAAGACTGACCAGGACCATCCCGGTCTCTGGAGCCCCCGGTACTCTGTCTACTTCCCAACAAATACCCCTCACACCCCAAAATGAATTTCCTCCATAAGGCAAGTTCACCTCTTCTGTACCAGGCACCGAGGGTACAGAAAAAAGGAAGACACAATCCCCAGTACCACCAAGGAGTTTTCAATCTAGAAATTCCAATCCAGAGACCCTCAAAGGGGGAGTAAGTGAAGAAAACAGAGCTCTCCTTATCGCATCATTTCACATGGCTGTCCTTAAAGATGTGTTGTAATGGACATGATGGAGTGGCACAACCATACCTGCATATAACTTGTAAATAAAAATACCTACATTGGGAACATGATTAAAATCTCTTTACTGATAGGTATGCAAGAACGAGTCTGAGGCCAGCGGTCCAGCTAGGAAACATGCCGTGCCAACAGAGGGAGGAGAAGGGCAGGAAGGGAAGCTTCTAACATTCTCAGGGCAGAGGGCCCCAAAAGAACAGGAGAGGGGAAGTCACAAGGAGGAGATGCTCAGGGTCCAGCACATTCCCTACAGGGGGAACACAGGACAGGAAAGACAAGGGAAACAGATGAGAGGGGTTATCCAGTAAGACAAGGAGGAATTCCGGGCATTCCAGGGAGAGGAGGCTTGAAGGCATGAAACAGGCAGGAATGTTGGGAGATGATAGTTGAATGTGGCTGTGGCCAAAGACTGAAGGGAGGGGACGGGAAGCCAGGACAGGAGGCTCCAGAGATAGGCAAGTTGCCATGCTGAGGACATGCGATTTCTCCTGCGAGAAAAAGAAGTGGCCCCGAACCAAATGCTAAAGGAAGCAACTGAACTCCACTTGCCCATCTACCTATCGACAAAACCTGGTTTAAGTGACATCTGAGAGCAGTGAGGGTAGCAGTAAAGGCTAGTGGTCAGACAGCCCTATGGAAAGGTCTGCCAAAGGGGCGAGCTTCAGCAGCACAAGCCTGCTCTGGGCACAGATGAGGGCCACGCAGGGCAGGCAGCCTACCCCCCAAGGTCAGTGCCAGCCTCCGGGAGAAGCAACAGTAGGTGGGGCCAGGAGGTGGACACAGGGGTCGGCACAGGTAAAAAGACAGGCAAATTCATTGGGCTCCCATCAAGGTCTGCAGCCTTCAGTTCTTACTGACAATCTGGAGAATCCAAGACACTTGTTCTGAACGGGCAGAGGGCAAGGAGATGCCAGACTGCGAGCCTGCAAGCCAGTTTCCCCTCTTCCCCACGAGAGCTGGGATAAGTGAGAGCTAGGAGGGATGTCCCAACTTTTTCATCCACAACTGACTCACCTCAAAACCAGGGGTCAAATTTCCCCAGACAAGAACTCCGGGGAGATGTGAATGCAGGAGGTTTAGGGAGTGCTGCAAGCAGGTCTGGGCAAAAGGGGGGTGGAGGCAGGGGGTGATGGGCTGCCAGGCAGCTGCGACAGTGGCCTTAGCCCACCCTATGGGGAACCTGGGAGCCAGAATGGCCCATCATTACCCTGAATCAACGCTTGGGGACCAGCTGCGGTACCCCAGACTCGGATCGGGGCTGGCCCTGGGGAAGGCATTACCTTGGGGGTGGAAGCTCCTATCAGCGGAAGACGATGCCTGAGGGGTGCGGGGGGCTCAGCTATAGGCCGTGAGCACCCAGCACTCACAGCAGCTGGGGGAATCAGCCCTGAAGCAGCATCTAGACACAAGAGCACAACCTCTAACATGCATCTCAGCCTTTCCAAACAGTTTTGTCTAGCTCAGAAAATCGGTCCAATGATCTCAGAATGAAATGACACGTCAAGTCACAGAGGAAAAGTGCTTGTCTGTTGGATTTATGTCACAAGTGAGCCGATAGGATCTAACGTTCTCTTTCCTGGTCTTAGATTATTTTTAAGAACACATAATTCCACTTCAAAGAACCTGTCAATGAGTTGCTGTGTGAATTTTCCATTCTCTCCCTCATCAATCTCATGCTCCTGGTGCACACACTTGGAAAAAATATATATATTTTTATTTGCAGATTCAAATTACATCATAGGAGCAGATGTCCACATTAAGGAGGGGATAAAGGCTGGATAATAAAATAATTAAACTGCTACAGTGGGCACAAAAATAAAACATGAGAAAGATGTGTTGCATTTCATTTTTAAAGTACATGAAAGTCATCCAATATATATATATATATAAAATTTGTCCATGAAAGTCATCCAATATATATATATATATAAAATTTGTCCCTGATACATGAGAAATGCATGTTTATTAAAGAAAAGAAAATCACCAGGAGAGAATAAGGGAACCACTAACCCACTATCTAAGGATGAGCTACCATTAACAAGTGTATGCATTTCCTTCTCTTGTTTTTCCTCTACAAATTTTTTTGCATGGGCAGGCACCAGGAATCGAACCCGGGTCTCTGGCATGGCAGGCGAGAACTCTGCCTGCTGAGCCACCGTGGTCCGCCCTACATATTCATTTTTAGTAATTAATTGGGATCACACTGCTCGATAACCTGATTAATGGTATATTGCGAATACTTTCCAAGTGATCATTCTTAACAGCAAGTTTTCAGTGTTTTTGAAGGCAATAGGGGTATGGTATATGTGAATTTTTTCTTCTTATTTCTTTTTCTAGAGTGATGCAGATGCTCTAAAAAAATGATATGGTGATGATATTGTGAGCCACTGACTGTACACCATACACGGAATGTTCGTATGTTAAGAATGCTCATGTCAGGCGGCTGCCGTGGCTCAGCAGGCAGAGCTCCAACCTGCTGCGCTGGAGGTCTGGGGTTCGATCCCTGGTGCCTCCTGCCCATGTGCAAATTTAAAAAAAAAAAAAAAAGAATGCTCATGTTTGTATGTTGTTTTGGTTTGATAATACAAAATAAATTAAATTAGAAAAAAAATAATAAAGGCAACAGGTCTAACTGTGCTCCAGTCATACTAACACAACATCCCAAGACTGTATGTTTAGGATATTATACAGCTTATTTCCAAACTGTCATCAGTATAAATAATGCTCCAATTAACAGGTTTGTGGCTAAATTCTTTTTTAAATCCTCATTGGTCCTTAACAGAAATCCCAGAGTCTATACTAACATAACTTTATTGAATGAACATCTTTTATACCCAAATAACAGACTGGGCTGTCCCCAGTTACCAGCACAGAGAGGGTGCAACAGGCCAGCTCTCTACTTCCACAGCTCTGAAAGGTGGGGCCTTCTCTTATTACTGTTCTGCTTGAATGAGCAACAGGGAGACGGATAGAAACTATGGCTTTGCCTGTGGCTTTTCCCCAGAATGGGATGGGAGCAAGACTGACATGAGCTGACTTACATTTTTAAAGGACCACTGTATTGTTAAAATCCTTCCCAGAAGGCAGGCAACAGTGGCGCAGTGGCAGAGTTCTCGCCTGCTATGCCAGAGACCCAGGTTCATTTCCCAGTGCCTGCCCATGCAAAAAAAAAAAAAATCCTTCCCAGACTTTCACCGAGGTCCCCTATTCACTTCAGACAGACCTGCACACGAGACATGCATACGCCTAGGAAGGCCAAGAGGCTCCTGTTCTCGAGGTTCCTCTCCATGGCACCCACCGCCCTGCAGCCAGCACCCTGCAGAGAATGTTGTCTGACGCAGGGGCCAACCCCATTGGGCTGGCCTGGAGGCCTGGCTGCACCTCTACTAGCCAGTCACCCCCACATCCCAGCCCCGGGTAGCGGGTCTCAATGACAGCTGGGCTTGCACAGGCCCTGGAAGCAAACCTCCTTTCAGCCGTTTTGACCAAGGCACTGGTAGAGTCCAGGGTGGGGGCCTCACCTCCCCAGGAAGACCAACAGTGCCCCAAAAAGGGGATAGAGGAAGGGCAGGGGCTGGTGGCATCTGATTCGGGTTCTGACACCACAGACTGGGTAAGAACCCAAGCCTGAGAGCTGGGGTCTCTCCCTAGATATTCAACTCCATCTAACCTAGTGCTCAACAGCCACGATGGAAATGAGGAACAATGTCAACTCACATGTATCGAGTCTTTCTGTGTGCAAAAGCTCCACTCCACGTGCTTTACCCATCATCCCCGCAGCCGCCCTAACCAGTAAGCATTGGGACTGTCTTCACTTCACAGGCGAGAAAACTGATGCCCAGAAAAGTACACTGACTTGACCACAATTGGAGACCATGAACAGCACAGCCACATTTCAGACCCTGGCCATTGACCCCCCCAGGCTTCCTAACAAGCTGCGCATCAGCTTTTGCATTGATTATGTTGTTATTTCTCAAGGAGTGTCATGAAGGAAATGCAGCACTGATTACAACATATACTCCATTCAATTACTCAGCACTTTCTACAAGCCGAGCTCAGCGCCAGGCCCTGAGGCATTTGGTTTGGGGAAGTGGAGGGGCTGCCCCAAGGTGAGGCAGGGGCCTTCTGGAAGGGATGGACTGGGAGAGGGAGGGCTGGAGCAGCCCCTCGGCAGCAGTTTCCTAGGTGGCCGGATGCTAAGCTGACACCACCGCACAGTCGAGGAGTCTGTGGCACGTGCTCTTCAGAGTCAGCCGTGCCCTGGTTGGAATCTCAGCTCGGAGCCCCCGGTGTGAGCCTGGGGAGAGGCGCGTCCCCTCCTCTGCACGATGGGGGTGACGACAGCACAGCTCCCAAGGTGGCTGGTGGAGTACGGTTTTCTTGGTGCTCCCCGAGTCCAGAACATGGTGAGCACGCAATAAACGCTTGCTGCTGTCATAAACATCCAACCAGCACCGCCGATGGCCAACATGCGGAGGGCTTTTCCCAGAGGGTGGGCGGCAAGAACAGGTAAGCGGCTCTCTGACACTTCGCCCGAGGCTTTCCGAGCCAACGCTCAGCTTCCCAGGGCAGCGTCAGGGACAATGTTTGCCGCGTGCGTGTGTGGCACCAAGGAGACCATGCCCACAGCAGCAGCTCCCCTTTCTGGGATGGGCCCTCTGAGTGAGGTCAGAGGGCAGGGGGACCCCCTTGGAAGGTAAGCTCATGACCCAGCATTGCTCCAAGTCAGGTCGGCCAAGGCTTGGGGAGCCATCTCCGTGCTAGAAGGTTCTGCTCCCACAAGGAAGAAATAGCTAGCAACAGCTCACTACCCTCCAGGGTAGCTCTGGAAACTTCCTGCTACTCTGAAGATTCTGGGACTGGCCTGAATGACCTGGGGGAGAATCTGCCAGACCAAAGCTCATTTTCCTCCCACAAAGCCTGAGTTTCGCACCACACCCCATGGTTCGATCCTTGAACTCTGAGCAGGGAAGGGGGCTGAGCAAGAAGAGCGTGGCTCACTTATCTCCAGGAGGAGTGAGCAGGGAAGGGGGCCGTCTGCTCTGGTCTGCTCCACCTCCACATCCGAGCCACAGCTCAGAAGCTGGTACACAGGAGGCACTCGAATATTCACGAGTTTAATAAATAAATGAATGAAAATAATACTACAATAATAAAGGGACTTTTCCAAAAGGAAAACGGTGCCCCCCAACACAACTACTTTCTCTTCCTGTTTTTTCCATCTGCATACATAATTTTATGTATTTACATAACTGTAAGTGCTGCACACATGCAATTTTACATTCTGTGCATTTTCACTTATGTCAGATAACAAACATGGTTTTACCAAGCCCTCACAATTAACCACTGCGTGCATGCTAACTCACCGGTTGCTACATCATGGTACATTTAACCATTGCCTCACCACTGCACATTTACCTTGTTTTCAATTTTTCCTGTATCTAGATAAATACAAAAGTCCTCTACTGAATCAATGCCTTAAGAAGTGCCAAAGGATAAACTCCCTGGGAAGGATGGCCTGGAGCCAAAGGGTCCTCGTTTTCTAGGTAAGGAGCGTAATGCCAGCAGGGTAGGGTGCAGGGCCCTGGTAGGTCGTGAGCGCTCAACAGATGGTGTGAAATGGATAAAGGCGGCTCGCCCACATGATGTGCAGCCAGCCCCAGCCAGGGCTCTGCCACCACCACCTGACCAAAAACAGGACTCACTCCCCAGTGCTCTTTCAGTAAATAGAACTTTGGGTAGTAGGTTAACGCACCAACTGCCAAAGAGTCAAGGTGGACTTTCAAACACCTTTTTGTGTTCTAGAGGATGGAGGCAGGGCCCACTGAAAGGGGGAGGGGGGGTGCGCATCACAGGACCCCTCTTTCTCATCCCCATTACTCTCCTCAGGGCCAGGACTCGGATGAGGCAGCCAGGGGCCCGGGGACCACATCATCCCTGGCTGCAGCCAACCTTGTCTCCTTAAGGGTTTTCCAATGACCCCGGCTCAGGCCTCCAGCCTCTGCACCTGCTGTTCCCAGGATCCCACAGCTCTTTCCCAGATATACCTCCACGGCACCCTTTTTTTGAGGGCTTTACTCAAAATATTACCTTCTCTGAAAGCCTTCCTGGGTCAAAAGAGCCCCTGGTGCTTTCAATTTTCCCAGAGTACACTCACCATTTAACAGACATTATGTTATATTTTACTGCACGTGTCTTCCAACACTACACCATATGCTCCATAAAGGCTGGAATGTTTGTTCATGTTATTCACTGTTATTTCCCCATAGCTGAGAATAGTGTCCAGTCCGTAGTGGGTGCCAATTCAGTCCTTACTGAGTAAATCAATAGTAATATTTCAAAATAAAGATCCTGTCTCATTCTGTGCTAGGCATTGTGCTTTTCACAACTCAGCTCACTTATCGTGAATGACAATCCTGTTATACCCCCTATTTTACTGAGGAGGACACTGTTGCCCAGATGAGTTAAGCAACTTGCCCAGAGACACACAGCTAGCCAGGAAGGGGGTGGAGTTTGAGCCCAGGCCATGGGGCAGCAGATCCTGTGCCCCTATGTCCCATGGGGTGCTACTCAGCCTTCTGGCCTTATGTCCAAGCACAGAAGCTGCCCACAGACCCGCAGCCCTTGCCAGGACAAGGCTAAGTCAGCAGCCACTCCGTGATGGAGGGCAGGGGTGAGTCAGCCCAGGCACTGAACCCTGAAGAGCCCACTCCTGCTCCAGTTCCCCAGAGGAACAGCTAGTCTTACTTTCAGGACACAAGTGTGGCCCGGTTGGGCAGCCACAGGATAACAATGGAACTGGGGCTTTGACAAGCCAGGTGCTAAAAAATAAAAAAAATTAAAATTCTGCCAGACCAGGAAACTGTGTTAACCAAGCAGGGCTAGAGAGGAAGTTTAGCTTAAGCTGTTAGATGCCGAGATGAGGTCTGGTCATCTGAGGTCACCTAAGTCTTTTTCTAAAAATAGTAAGAAGCCCCCTCCTGTTACAGGCCAAAGGAGAATTGGGGGGTCAGGGTATATTGGTACGAGTGAATGAGGTCCCATTCATCACATGGCAAATCAAAATCCACGTGGCTGTCTGCACACAGATATGTGAATAAAAGACTTCTTTGGCTTTTGGTTTCTTTTTTCCTTTTTTTTTTTTTTTTTTTTTAAACTACTTCCTACAACTTTCAATTGTCAAAAATGCAGGTGTGATACACAGACCAATGGAATCAAATTGAGAGTTCAGAAATAAACCCTCACACCTGTGGCCAACTGGTTTTTTGACAAGGGTGCCGCGTCCACTCAGTAGGTAAAGAACAGACTCTTCTACAAAGGCTGCCAGGAGAACTAGATAGCCACATGCAAAAAATAAAGTTGGACCCCTTCGTCACACTATACAAAAATTAACTCAAAATGGATCAAAGACCTAAACTATAAATCACCTAAAAGAAAGCATAGGGATTATCTTCAGGATCTTGTGTTAAGCAATAGTTTCTGAGACTTCACATCAAAAGCACAAGCCAAAAAAAGAAAAAAATTGATAAACTGGACTTCATCAAAATTAAAAACTTTCATGCATCAAAGGTCTTTATCATGAAAGTGAAAAGACAACCTACTTAACGGGAAAAAAATATCTGGAAACCACATATCCAATAAGGGTTTAATATCCAGAATATATAAAGAACTCCTACAATTCAACAACAAAAAGACAAAAACCCAATTTAAAAATGGGGAAAAAGAACTTGAATAGACATTTCTCCTAAGAGGATATATAAATGGCCAACCAGCCCATGCAAAGATGCTCAACATCATCAGTCATTGGGAAAATGCAAATCAAAACCACAAAGAGATATATTTCACACCCACCAGACAGTAACAAATGTTGGAGAGGATGTAGAGAAATAGGAACCCTCATATGCTGTTGATGGGAATGTAAAATGGTGCAGCCACCATGGAAAACAATTTGGTGGTTCCGCAGAAAGTTAAATACAGACTTGCCATGCAACCCAACAATCCCACTTCTAGGTATTTACCCAAAAGAACTGAAAATAGGACTTGAACAATATTTGCACACCAACTTAGCAGCATTAGTCACAACTGCCAAAAGACAGACACAACCAAGTATCCATCAACCAGTGAATGGATAAAAAAAAATGTATTATATAAATACAATGGAATATTATTCAGCAGTAAAAAGAAATGAAGTTCTAATATATGCGACAACATGGATGAACTCTGAAGACATCATATTGAGCAAAACCAATCAAACACAAAAGGATAAATGTTGTGTGATCTCACACAAAATATGCAAAGTGTACAAATTCAGAGTCAGAAATCAGAACACAGGCTACCCGGGGCTGGGGTGGGAAATGGGAAGTTAATGCTTAGTGGGGATAGAGTTTCTGTTTGGGGTAATGGAAACGTTTTGGTAATGGAGGGTGGTTCAATATTGTGAATATAATTACCACCACTAAATTATATATCTGAAAGTGGTTAAAGTGGGAAATTTTAGATTGTATGTATGTTAACCAGAATAAAGATTTTTAAAACCCATGGAACTGTACAACACAAAGGATGAACCCTAATGTAAACTATGTGGTTTAATTAATAGTATAATTAAAATAATATTGTTTCATCAACTGTAACAAAGGCACCACACTAATGCAAAATGTTAATAACAGGGACGACTGTTGGGGGATGGGAGGGATGTATCTAGGAAATCTACTTTCTGCATGATATTTCTGTAGAACTACCCTACCACCTCCACCCCTACCCCCCAAAAATGCAGTTGTAAAACTGGCCCAGTGAATGCTCACCTCTCCTCATAAACCACAAAGCAACCACACAGAAAGTTTCCTGTCCCCTAAAAAGACAAGTTTCCATTCACTGATGGATTCTTCCTTGTGGTGTCCTCCACCCTGTCCCCTCAACCAGAGTGAGTGAGGTTGAGGGCAAGGGGGACATCCCTGGGGACTTGTCAACTTCTTTCTTCTGAGATTTGCGACCAACATTTAAAATATAACTACACCTGCAAGTCATCTCTACCAGGCCCAAGTACTCCGCTGCCTTTCTAACTGGAGCACCTCAAAACAAGCAAAGTTCTTTGAGAAGAAAACGCAGCAGCTCAGTAGAATCAGATAAGCACCTGTGTTCTGCACGCCATTTCTTCCCCCACCCCGCCACCACCTGCTTGGCACAAGGATGTTTCCCTCACCTTCCTTCTCAACCAGGGACCATCTACCTTTCATGTCGCCTCCCTTTATCTGCAAAAGGTCACCTGCTAATCCAATTCCAATACTCTATTATTTTTTCCTGTTTACAACTCTAAGGTGATCCTGTTCAAATGAGGACAAAGAGATTTTTAAATCATTTCCCACCCAACATTATTTCTTTCAAAATGCTGAGTATTACCAAAGCTTTTTCTGACCTTTTTCGGCCCTATATAAGACCCAAGGTCAAGTGAATTTCAGAAAGGTCAATGAAATATGAATTCAGACAACCCTAGATTGGAACACCACCTCTACCAATTATCGTGTGACCTTGGACAACTGCCTTGACTTCAAGCCTTATTTCTATCTGCAAAGTTATTATATGTTATTTCATAATATAGGAAGAAGCTTCATATATTAAAATTGGGCCAGCCTATCTCATATTATCCATAACTCAGGGAGGAGGGAATGGGAAGCCAAGCTATTTTATTTCTAGAATCTGGTCTTTCCTTTCCATTTGGCAATAAACCCATACACGAGGAAGCCAAGGAGTTGGTTAATTCTGATCAAAGCCAGCCCCCCGACTCAACGGCATCAGAAATTCTTTGGCTTCTGAGTCATTCAGACTCCTCCAAACAAAATGACAGCCAACATCTTCCAGCAGGCCCATTTCCTGGAACTGCCATGAAGTCCACAGCTCAACAGGTAAATACATTCTAGGTAATCTCAAAGTTGAGTGTTTTGAAGGATCTGCTCAGACCTCACCCCTCTCTTTGCTTCACCCTAGGAGAAGGAAACGATGAACAGCACAATGTCCCCAGGTCTATATTCCCAACAAGAGTCACAAATCAGAACCCACAGGTAGGCAAGAATCAGGCCCAGCAGCTCAGCAAGCAGGGGGTTTCCCACATATACTTCTCAGGCTTGTTTCCCACAAGTGGGTGTCTAGATACTCATACCTGGTAGCAGCAGGCCCACTTCTGAGCTGACAACCTCAATTCTCAGGCTTCCTTACCTGGCAGAGGTCCAAGGCCGCTCTACCAGGCTGACACTGCCAGGCCTTACATTAGAGAATTGAGTTTCAGTTAACAAGGTGAACGCTAGAAGCAAAGACCACAGCTCGGTTCAAACCAGGAAATATTTCCCAAGTCCCTGCACACCTCAGGGTGTAGAGATGAGTCAGCCAAGAGCAGCATGAAGGGCCTTCATTTACACCTCACCAGCACCTTCTATTGGCTTACTCATCCACAAACTTCCCCGAGAAGCTGACTTTCTGAAGCGCAGTACGCCTCTTGTTCATTCTAGTCTCCTAGCAGAGTGCCTGCCATACAACTGGGTAACAAATATTTGTTGAATTGATGCATTAATTCTTTACCATGGCCCAACTTTAAGGAAACAGCCCCAACCCCTGCCCACCTCCTTGACCACATCTCTTACCACTCTCTCCCTGCCCACTGCATCCAGGCATGCGGTCTCCTTCTTGGTTCTTGAACATGTTTCTGCCTCAGGGCTCTTGCCCTTGTTGGCCCTCTGCCCGGAACCCACCTCACCCAGGTTTTCACAAGTCTGCTACCTTTTTCTCCATCTTTCAAAACTCAGCTCAAAAGTCATCTTCTCTGGGAACAAATAACCTTCTGGGGTTATTTTTTGCTCAGATCACTTCTCTCACTTCTCTCTGTCTACTGGTTTATTATATTTTTGCTTCCACTAGAGGAACAGCTCTGTCTTGCTCTTTCCCCATTGTCTAAAATGGTGCCTGGTACACAGGAGATGTTCAATAAGGAGTCATTAAATGAACAGAGAGGAGGGAGAGAGAACATTAAGGCCACAAAATGAAAAAGGCAGAGAGAGGAGAGTACAAAGGCCAAAAAGGATTGCAAAGAAAACATGAGACAATTTACTCAAGAGTACAATTTTTAAGATACCATCATTCAAAAAGCACAAATGGAGAACAGTTTAGCAATTCCTATCACAAAATACATTCGTGCTCTTTGACTCAGCTCATTATCCCAAGGAAATGAATTCAAAGTAGAACAAAAATAAAGAGTCACTTGTACAAAGATGAGTCCAGTCATATTGTTTATAATAGCCAAAATGTGGAAATAATCGAAGTGTCCAATAACAGGGGAAATGCTTTGGTAAATTACATGGAAAATCATGCAGCAATTAAAATGACTACAAGGAAGATAATAGAGAAACATGGAAAAGATTTTGAGAATGATGATAAAAGGGGAGGAAGAGGTAAAAAATAATTTGAATTCCTTCCAAGTGCCAGCTACTGTCTAGCAAACCTTCCATATCTCGGCATAATTTCTCACAAGAGTCCATTTTCTTACCCCCATTTAACAAGAAAATCAAGGTCAGAGAGCTAAAGAACTCATCCAAGGTGACCAAGCTAGAGGGATAGAGTCAGACTCGAATGTGTACCATTTTCACCCCAAAGCCCATGCAGAGCCTTTCTTCCTGCATACCCAAAGGCCGGGTAAGTGTGGACAATTCTTCCCCAGAACGATCATGTTCGTGTTCGGGAGGTTACTCAGGGACCTGAAACAATAAGTAAAAGGTGGCTCTGGCACCTGAAAAACACTTAGAATACAGTAAGAAACAAAACAAAGACAGCAAACACACAAAAAAACAATGTAAAACAACAAAAAAGGAATTGCTAAACTGTTCTCCATTTTATGCTTTTTGAATGATGGTATCTTAAGCACCTCTGTTAGGGCCAGGAGACAGCAGGGACTAGAAATCAGAGAGTGGTTTTTTGGGGAGGATGAAAGAGAAGGTAAGGCAGGGACACAGTGGGCAAAGAGGCCCCTTAGTGAGTGCCAGGTCCTGTCTGACAGCTCAGAACCACATATGGGGGTACACAGGGAGCCCCTGGGGAAGAGGAGCTATCAACTCATCACTCTTCTCCCCACAGCCCAAACACTGTGTGCTTAGTAAATGTCGGTGGAAATACACTCATCTCATGATATGCGGATAAAGCAATGAGAGAAGATAAAGGAAGAGATGGTAGAGCCATGGAAAACTGCCTAGAAATCATGACATGTCATACTGAGATCTGCTGGGCCTGGTGGCCAGACCTCCACTAGAGTCCTTCCTCAGTCTCATGGGACGGTGGGAACAAGGAAGGCAACCCACGATCCTTAACTCCATCATCTAAGAACAAGTTTCAGGTGCAGCAGGGGATCCAGGTTGGATAGTGAGGTGGACTCCCTACAATGAGCTGACCCCCAGAAGCCAGAGCAAGCTTCAGGGGAAACCACCTGAAACCCTGACTTCATGGGAGCGCGAAAGAGATGCTCCAGGCCTGCTGGGTTAGGCACAGCTCTGCCTGGAGGCAGGGGGCTGGACTTGAAGACTCTGCTCCCTTGAGATCAACTACCAAACACCACCATTCTCAAAACCAGGCTCACTTGGAGTCTAAATGTGAGAGATGATACAAGGCTGGACAGAGCTGGCTCTTGCTGAAGGTGGGGGATTGCTATAGGGAGGCTCATCATAATAGTCTGTGCTGGTTTGAAAGGATGTATGGACCCTAGAAAAGCCATGTTTTAATCAAAATCACATTTCATAAAGGCAGAATAATCCCTATTCAATAGTGTATGTTTGGAACTGTAATCAGATCATCTCCCTAGAGATGTGATTTAATCAAGAGGGGTTGTTAAACTGGATTAGGTGATGACATGTCTCCACCCATTTGGGTGGGTCTTGATGAGTTTCTGGAGTCGTATAAAAGAGGAAACATTTTGGAGAATGAAAGAGATTCAGAGAGAACAGAGCAGAATGACATAGCCACGAGAAGCAGAGTCCACCAGCCAATGACCTTTGGAGATGAAGAAGGAAAATGTCTCCTAGGGGGTTTCATGAAACAGGAAGCCAGGAGAAGAAGCTAGCAGATGATGCCGTATCCGCCATGTGCCTTTCCAGATGAGAGAGGAACTCTGACCGTGTTCACCATGTGCCTTTCCAGGTGAGAGAGAAACTGTGACTGTGTTTGCCATGTGCCTTCTCACTTGAGAGAGAAACCCTGAACTTCACTGGCCTTGTTGAACCAAGATATTTTTCCCTGGATGCCTCAGATTGAACATTTCTATAGACTTGTAATTGGGACATTTTCTCGGCCTTAGAACTGTAAACTAGCAACTTATTAAATTCCCCTTTTTAAAAGCCAATCTGTTTCTGGTATATTGCATTTCAGCAGCTAGCAAACTAGAACATGGTCTCTCTGCTTTTGTGCATGTTTGAATGTTTCCATGATAAATGGGAAAGTTTTTTGTTTTTGTTTTTAATATAAACTCAGACCAGGCATCTCACCTAAGAATCACCAGTACATGACTTGGGCTTGGGGCTGTCCTCTGGTACCTAGACAAAGGCCAGCAGAGCCCTAAAAAATTATTCTTTGAAAGTAGATTTTCCTGCTGGAGGAAAAAGGGATCAGCAACTGCAGGTCCGGCAATTAAGACTTCTGGGCTCAAATCACAGCTCAGGCTCTCTTTAGCTGTGTGGCTGTGGGCAAGGCATTTAACCTCTCTGAACCTCAATTTCTTCACTTGTAAACTGACAGTACTTTCCACTCAAGGTGGGTGGGAGGAGTGAATGCTACGTCAAGCTCATTAAAAGGAGGGCAGGCAAAGTCCCCTTGGGGGACTGGGGAGGAAGGAGGAAATATTAAACTTCCCCATCTGGAGAATTTCTGATATCCTCAAAAGCAGTAGGGACAACCAATTCAACAGGCTGAGTCCTCAATCTTGGGGCTCACCCCTCTGAGACTTATTTCTGCAAAGGAGAAGCTAAGCCTATTTATAATTATGTCTAAGAGTCACCCCCAGATAACCTCTTTTATTGCTCAGATGTGGCCTCTCTCTCTAAGCCAGCTCTGCAGGTGAACTTACCGCCTTCCTGTCTAAGTGGGACATGACTCCCAGGGTTATAAATCTCCCTGGCAATGTGGGACATGACTCCTAGGGAATGAACCTGGACCCGACATCACGGGATTGAGAAAGGTTTCTTGATCAAAAGAGTTAAGAGAGAAATGAGACAACATAAAGTTTCAGTGGGTAAGAGATTTCCGAGTTGAGAGGTTATCCTGGCATATTCTTATGCATTATATAGATATCCCTTTTTAGTTTATGGTGTATTTGGAGTGGCTGGAGGGAAGTACCTGAAAATGCTGAACCGTATTACAGTAGCCTCGATTTTTGAAGGCAATTGTTTGTAACCAGTACCCTGCTGGTAATGGTGCCAGCTGAGCCCTGATCCAGGTTCAAAAGTCTCAAAACTAGAAGAATCTAGAGATGAGAGGGCCAGTAGGAAATAAGTAGGAAAGTTTACCAAAAGAGAAGTTTATCAGAAAGAGAGGGTACATGTTAGGTTAGAGAGGTTTATGTGGATGTGCCCAAGGAAGGGCCATGCTCTGAGTACAGTGGGCCAGCATGTTTTATAGGAAAGTTCTGTAGGAGCAGGTTTCATAGAAACCTTTGAATATCAGGTGTCTTTTTTGTTCCAGGAGGAGATAGCAGAATTCATGGTTTGTTGTCACAAACCTAAAATTCATCCTGGGCAAATGGTTAACAATCTTTACGACCCTATGCTTCCTATTATTAACTAATAATTCGCTTTGGGCCCAGAATTTTATAAGCTTTAAGGTTTGGGGGAGGTTTCAATGGTTTGGGGAGGTTTTGGGGCTTTTAGGGAAATTTTTGTCCCAGGAAGTTTGCAGCTCCATGTTAGTTTCTTTGGAGCTAGATAAGAAACAAGGGACTTATCTGCTAACGTACAGAGCTGAATAGAAAATCAGGGACTTAGAGTTGTCCTATTTTATCCTGCTTCAGCTCTTTCAATGTGACCGTGTGACTGTGAAAATCTTGTGTCTGATGCTCCCTTTAATAAGGGTATGGACAGATGAGTAAAAAAACATAAGGACAAAAAATAAATAATAGGGGGGATACGGGGTTAAAAAAAAGTTCGGTAGCTTGCAATACTAGTTGCAACCTCAATGAGAGGGAGGGGTAAGGGGTATGGGATGTATGGGTTTTTTCCTTTTATTTCTTTTTCTGGAGTGATGCAAATGTTCTAAAAAATGATCATGGTGACGAATGCACAACTAAGTGCTGATATTGTGAGCCACTGACTGTAAATTTTGGGTGGACTGTAAGGTGCCTGAAGCTATCTCAATAAAAATTAAAAAAAAAAAAAAAAGAGGGCAGGCACAGAATAAGGTCTCAGTAGATGTCAGCTATTGACCCACTCATTTTGTAATACATATAGACAGATATTCATTTTGGAACTCACACATCCATTTGACTCAGTTATCTGGAGAAAATGAAAAGGGATGGAGCTAGCACCATTTCTGAAGCCACAGGCAATGATGTGGGAGCCATAGCTGGTCACCTGGGGTGGCCTCAGCATGCCCACCCATCCCGGCCATCCTCAGTCAAGGGGCTACAAAGAGCTCCTCCTTTCAAAAATGCCACCACCAGAAACAGGAAGCTGCTTCCTTTCCTTTCCATTCTGAGCCAGCATTTCCCTTTTTGTTTTCAAAAGCATTCCTCCTCTGTAGCCCAGCCCTTCCCCTCTCCTCCGCAGCCCCAGGTTCCAACACACCCACAGCCATCTGCATTTCTCTGAAATTGTTTTCTGCCCACCGCAGTTCCTGGTAGACCCTGTGTGGGGCATGCCCTGGGCATCATGTAAGGGATACCCAGGGCCGGGAAGAGGCAGGAAGTGAGCAGACCTCTCTGTGTGCATTCTCCTCATCTGTGCTATGGGCACACCACACCCCCGTTGGAAGGAGTAAGTAAAAGCTGTCTCTCTAGGAGCTGGGGCAGGGGTGGGGAGTGGGGGTCGAGAGGGATGGAGTGGGGTAGGGTGGGTAGGGGGGGTTGGTGGGGTGCCCAGAACCCTCTGCCACCCTTCCTAGAGTACCTCCCTCCCACAAAGGGATATATCAGCCTCTACCCAACCCACCTGATTTTTAACTGGAACCTCAAATGGGACCTCAGTTTC